>JAJMDO010000097.1:0-59095 GCA_030573635.1 Blastobotrys ciferrii
CACACAAAAAAAAAAAAAAAAAAAAAAAAAAAAAAAAAAAAAAAAAAAAAAAAAAAAAAAAAAAACAGGTAAAAAGCGGCATTGAGCCTCAAAGAAAGCCGGTTTGGTTTGCACCCAAAACCTCGGCGAAGCCGACCCAGGGGGTCTGGGGGCGTGCCCCCAGAGACATTTTTCCACACACTACAGGACTACAGGGTCATTTCGGGACCTATATCCAAGAAAAGAGATATGTCATCGCTAAGGACGTAAAAATCAATGTATATTTGATATACGGCCGTTCGCAAATTGTAGTCGACGGCGGTTCGTGATGACGATAAGGTAGTTTAGTTTCGGGCATGCTTCGGTTAATATCGGATCTGGAAATTCCATGGCCTTTGCATGCAAAATCAAGTTTCAGATACTGGAGGTTTGGTAGTTTAGAAAAGGCGTTGAGTAACTCACGGTGAGGGTTGTAATCACGAGGTTCACGGGCAGGGCGAAGACAAAGTGTGGCTTGTATAAGTGACTGGAGTTTTGGAAGGATTCTTTTCAGGCGAGGGATGACATCTCTGATAACAGTCGTTGCCTTGTAGTCGATAGAGTTGAATTCCAATACTTTGACACGGGTTAGCTGGAAAAAGCCAAGTTCGAAGATGTTTGAGACCGAAACATACACAGAATTACAAGTGACTTTGGGGGTCACAGGTTTAGTTTGGATTGTGGAGTTTTTAAGAACGAATTCCGGGATATTCATCTTGTGAAGCTTCTCAAGTGAGTCTATTACCTCATCAAGAGGGATTCCAGTCAACTTCAACCTGATTAGAGACAAGTTTTTTTCAGTTTGAAGTGTTTTGCACACCTCATTCAGAATATGTTCGTTTCCTATGCCGACACAAAGGCCAAGGGAGCGTTGAACAGCATTTCTGAACCTAATTACATTGAATGATCTTCTCCCTTTGAGGAATGCCAAATGAATCTTTGTGAATTTTGTGCCCAACACAATTTCCTCACCATCAGAATGGTTCACGTTGATAGACGTTCTGACGGTGAACTGCAGACAAGAATCGTTAATCTGTTGAAGCAGATGTTTGAACCCCGGGTCGTCAGTATAAATGTCCACAAATAATTGAAGAGTAAACCCTTGTTCCAAGTTTAACTTGGTCAGGATATATAACACCCTGGATATGGAATGGGCTATTGGATCACCAATTTCTCCTACACGAAAACATGAAATTTCCCTTATTTTAGAGAACCAACATTTAAGAGTGACTATTATCTCCAAATCCTTTTCCATAATGCCATCCAGAAGCGATACGCGGATCTCTTTCCCGAAGCCGTTTAAAGAAAACCCTGCGACATCTTCACCTATCACCACGGACGCTGACGTTGCAAGGCTCATCGCCATAGTCGCGGGGTCCTTTAACCAGTGGCACGTAGCCCGCAACGCCAGCAACTCTTTATAATCGAGCCAATCACAAACAATAGAAACAACCTCCGATGGCAATTCAACTATCTTCATCGTGTATGTGTAAGTCTTAAGTTCAATCGGCCCGACAAAACTACAAACTCTGAAGAAATGAGGCGTTTTATTGGGTTTGTCAGGTTTTAACGCCCAATGATTCATATTTGGCCGTTTCTATTTTTTAATCGTTGGTTCATTTTAATTTCTTTTTTTAATTACTTGGCTCGTTTTATTTGGTGTCATTAAACTTTATTTTTATTATAAATACTCATTGTATTCTTCACTAATTCACTACCATAAAATCTTTTCTCTTATTGACTGAGTCGTTTACCTCATCAATACGTTTTGGGGCACAACCCATTGCCTGCGCAATCTATGAAACAACTTGAAATCACGTACTCTTCTTTCTCCAGAAAAAAAATACCTAACCCAAAGTGAATTTCTCTGGGGCACGCCCCCAGACCCCCTGTGCTCGCTTCGCTCGAGGTTATGGGTAGTGTTACATTCTTTCTATTCGTTGAAGCCTCGCAGAGCCACGGGGTGCAGGGGGCTGGCCCCCTGCATAACCCTAACCCAGTAGGTTTCCTGGGGGCACGCCCCCAGACCCCCTGGGCTCGCTTCGCTCGAAGTTATGGGTAGTAGTGCATTCTTTCTATTCGCTGGACGGAAAGTCGTCAGCGAAGCGGAAAAACGGGGGTTTGGGGATTGTCCCCAAGAACCTACCTAACACGGCTAAGCTTTCTCTTTGAAAGATAGCAAAAAGCGTTGGACTGCTTTGCAGAAGACTGCGACCCAAATCTTCCGCAAAGCGGAACCTCAGGGTTTAGAGGCTTTGCCCTCAAGAAACCACATAACAGGACAAAGTTTAACCTTCTTTCACCAGGAAAAGGAGCAAATAGTGTTGATCTACTTTGTAGAAGGCTACGGGTCCCAAATCCTTCCGCGAAGCGGAACCACGGGGGTTTGGGGGCTTTGCCCCCAAGAAATCGGCTGACACGACGAAAGTTTCAGTTCTTTTTCCAGAAAAAAAACTAAAAGTGTAGTTACAGAAGGCTTGACGGTCCAACACCTTTTGCAAATGGTTTAGGAGTTGTGATTCGAAGAATTTAAGAAGGTTTATTCTAAGGGGTCATTACTATCAATCCTTGATCTGGTCGAGGGTTTGTTGGCCGGAGAAGACGGCCTGGACCTTTTCGTGGATGTCTTTAAAGGATCTAAAGAGCGTGTAGGGGACCTTTTCACGCTGGCAGTAGGTGACGAGGTCGCGGCCCTCCTTAGCGAACAAAAGGTCGGTTTCTCGTGCAGCAGACAGGTCAGACACGCCGTCGCCGCAGTAGAAGAGCACCGGGCGTTCCTTCAGCTGGGCATACGGTCGGAGGGCGCGTGACTTGTCGTGGCCGAACGACGATTCGTCGCGATAGATGATGTCCCACGAGCCATCTTGGTGCATCTCCACGTCGTTGGAGATGACCTCGATGTTCTTGACTGCGTCGGTGCCGAGGAGCTTACCAAGCAATGCCTCGATGATGGGCTTCATGCCGCTCGACACAACGACCACAGGAACGTTGTTGGCGCTGGCCCATTCGTAGAAGCTCTTGAACCCCGGATCCAGCTCAATGTGCTGCTTCAGATACTCCACACATTCCGGAAACGTCTTCTTTGCGCTCACAGACTTCAGCATCTTGACAAACCCGTCGCGGAAGCTCGTGGTGCCGTCCAGAATGTCCTTGTTGATCGCCTTTCGCTGCTCAACGCCAAACCCAAGGTTGTCCGTGATGTAGTCGTTCGAGTCCTGCAGCGTCACCGTCCCGTCCCAGTCCGTGAAAACGATCATCTTCGGATTCGTCTTCAACGCCGGAAGCTCCGCATTTGCCGTCATCTTTAATATTTCAAGCCGGTGTTAGGTTGACTCACTCGAGCCCTCCAAAACCCCCCCCTAAATACTTTATCCTGGAAAATCTCAGCTCGTGCGGCTCAAATCCAACAAAAAACGAACGCCGCACACACCGCAATCACGTGACGTATCAATGCTCATAATTTACTCTATTGTTCTTTTCCAGAAAAGAACCAAAAGCGTTAGCCCTGTGGGATTACGACGAATGGCCATGGGTTGTTTATATCCAGACGAGAACCAAAAGCGTTTGCTCTGCGGGGCTATTACGAATGGGCCGTGGGTTGTTCTTTTCCAGAAAAGAACCAAAAGCGTTTGCCCTGCGGGGCTACTACGAATGGGGCCTGTGCTGTTCTTTTCTAGTTTTTCCTGTGAAGCTACTAAAAAAAAAAAAAAAAAAAAAAAAAAAAAAGAGTAAAACACTATTCATAACCTCATACTATTCATAACCTCGAACGAAGCGAGCCCAGGGGGTCTGGGGGCGGGTCCCCAGAAATAAGCCTTGTGCTGTTTTTTTTCAGAAAAGAACCAAAAGCGTTTGTCCTGCGGGGCTACTACGAATGAGACCTGTGCTGTTCTTTTCTAGTTTGTCCTGTGAGGCTACTACGAGTAAAACCACTATTCATAACTTCGAGCGAAGCGAGTCCAGGGGACTGGGGGAGTGCACACAAAAATGAGCGGTATGCTGTTCTTTTCCAGAAAAGAACCTAAAGCGTTTGCCCTGCGGGGCTACGACGAGTGAAAGGGTTGTTATTTCCCTGAAAAGGGGAAAAATTGGTTCTTTATAACCAAGAACATGCATGAATGGAGAAGTAGCAGCCCATTCGATACTACTGTATACTGTAGTTATCCACTGATACTGTTGAGCCAAGCAACCCAACTAACGCCTCTCGATACGAATGATTTTAACTTAGCTAGTTTCAAGAATAGTACAGCATGATACTTTTTCGGCGTATCAAGATTCAGAGTATTAAGTTAAGGCTGACAATACAAGCGCTTTTGGTTCTTTTCTGAAGAAAAGACAATATACAGACGTGAGAAGTTTGTGGCAGGCTCGCAAAGACTTTCCTATTAGAATTTGTTTGAAAAAAAGAATGGGTAACTTTTGGGCACTCAATAGTAAAAATGTCTACACCAAGGAGTATATTAACAGCTCAACGCTACCGATAGTTTCGAGTGAAGCGAGTGCTGCCACTTGATGCAGCACTTGATAAAATTTTTAACCCACACGAGCCCTGGGGATCTGGGGGCATGCCTCAGAATTCATATTCCTGGGGTAGGAATTGAAACAACAGCAACTCGCCTAGGATTTTTGAAGCCTAACTGTCATTAAGAATCGAAACTCAAATCTATCAAGGAATACCCGGGGTTTGCCGAATTATAAGCAACTGTAGGACACCTTAGTTCAAAACTTGTTGCAAAATAAGCCATGCAATTAACCTAAATTAATATTTGGAACGTGCCCAAAAGCTTTGTAGCAGAGCTAGTTCATAAATTGTCTTGTCCAACCCAAAACTATACAAAGTGGAACAGAGTGTTTGAGTATCGATATTAAAAGAACTGATTTTCTGGGGGCATGCCCCCAGACCCCCAGGGCTCGCTTCGCTCGAGGCTTTGGGTATTGTTCAATTTCGTCTATTCGTTGCAAATCCTAACCCAGTAATAGTTTTCTGGGGGCACGCCCCCAGACCCCCTGGGCTCGCTTCGCTCGAGGCTTTGGGTATTGTTCAATTTCTTCTATTCGTTGAAGCCTCGCAGAGCCACGGGGGTGCAGTGGGCTGGCCCCCTGCAAACCTAACCCAGTAGTGGTTTTCTGGGGGCACGCCCCCAGACCCATAAAGGTTTACTCTTTCTATTCGTTGAAGCCTCGCAGAGCCACGGGGGTGCAGGGGGCTGGCCCCCTGCAAACCTAACCCAGTAGTGGTTTTCTGGGGGCACGCCCCCAGACCCCCAGGGCTCGCTTCGCTCGAGACTATGGGTAAAACTTTACTTCGTAGAAGCCTCGCAGAGCCACGGGTGTGCAGGGGGCTGGTTGCAAAACCCACAACTAGTACTAATTTAGACAGCAGAACTTGGCCGCAAAGCGGGTTTGCAATAAATATATCAAGATTGGGCTATTTGGTGTAAGACGCGAGAAAGGTCGTTTTGGTCATACCTAGTAGGGTTTTCCGGGTCGGGGGTTACAGGGAGAGGTTTGATTCCGTAGTTGTTGTGTAGGATATGCTCTTGAACAGGGATGGCGCTGTTGACGAGGTAGACGAGGTGGGTGATGAAGGGCTGTTCTTTGACGCTGGTGTAGCGGGACCCGGAGTACTCGCATGCGGAGATGACGGCGTTGACGTATGCCTCGGCATCCATTCCACCGGTCTCTCGGTCGGGGGTCCCGTTGAGCAGAAAGACCTTCTTTTGACACACCTTCAGGGCCGACGACACGCCCTTGAGGATCACAATCGGGATCGTCGATGTGTATAGGGACCCGATCGAGTACACCACCATGGACGCGTCGCATATCGATGAGATCACCCGCTGCGACGCCCGTGGGTGGATTTCGTGGCCGTACGGGTTGATGTAATGGATGCGTTGGATGGGCGACGGAAGTGGCTCGTTGCTCAGCTTCGAGAAGTGCAGTTGCGAGTGTTTGAGGTCTGGGTGCGTGAAAGGTAGCTGGGCGTCCTCGTCGTCGATAGGCGACATGTTATCAAGACTATTACGTCTGTGAGCCGCAGGTGCTGCGGCGGTTGATTGTGGCTGTGCTTGTGGCTGTGGCTGTGGCGTAACCGACTCACTATCAATGTCTGCGTGGGGCGCGAGGGCGGACGGATGGGAGATCTGGCTCTGACCGGTGATAGTAGTACCGTTCTGGAGCAGGGCGGAGATGTGGTGGCTGAAGTTTGTGTTCATAGCAGGAAGCACGTTGATGGAGTTGGGCACCCGACTAATGCGGAGCATGAGCTCAATGGCGGAATCGAGAGATCCGCAGAAAATGCGCGCACCGGTCAAAAAGAGATTCCCAACACTCGCCTCCTCATAGCGAAACTCCTTTCCCGGACGCAGCCGCTTAAGCAGCTCGCCATTCACCTCCACAAAGAAGGGCCGGACGAGCTCCTTCACCTGCGACGGAATGGCCGACCACAGCGAATGAGTACCATCCACAATCTGACCCCATTCATGCTTCGCAGCCTCGTAGTCCCCCCTCAGCCGGTATGTAAACAGATTGTAGAGGCCACGCTCGGTCCCCGGCGAAGAGTTGGAGATCAGCCTCGTGATGCGCGAGCGCAGATCGCCTATCGCCGGCCCACCAATGACTCGCATGAGCTCGCTCGTAGACCCGCCATTGTCCGAAATCGGCAGAATGTACGTCAGCTCGGAACACAGCGACGAGAACAAAGGAACCAACGAGTTCGTCGCAGTCCCCCCACTGATCACTACTACCTTCATGAAACACGTGTTGTCTTCTTCCCAACATCACAACAAACCCTTCCAATATAAAAACTGTAGAGCTCTTTTCAGGGTAAGAGGTTGGTAGTTGGTTTGGTTTCTGGGGACACGCCCCCAGACCCCCTGGGTCGGCTTCGCCGAGTTTTTATGGGCAGGAAGGCTTCTGGGAAGTAGATCTCTGTTTTTGATTGCAGAGGAACAAAAGAGATAGGAGAGTAGGTGCAAGGACGTAGGTAGCTGTTTCGATTGTACTTTTGGGAGAGGTACGACTCGAGGTGTAGCTAGTAGGATTTGCAGGGGGCCCGCCCCCTGCACCCCCGTGGCTCTGCGAGGCTTCGACGAATAGAAAGCATAGAACACTAACCCATAATCTCGAGCGAAGCGAGCCCTGGGGGTCTGGGGGCGTGCCCCCAGAAACCACTACTGGGTTAGGAATGCACCTCCGTGGCTCTGCGAGTGTTTCAACGAATAGAAAGAATAGAACACTAATCCAAAACGTCGAGCGAAGCGAGCCCTAGGGGTCTGGGGCGTGTCTCCAGAAAACCAAGTAGGGTATATATGAGGGGAATTTGGTTACAATCTACCGTCAATCTGGGAGTTTTAAATAGAGTTACCTAGCTTCCGCCGTTTTCTGGAAAGAAGAATATACAAAGGAGTTGGATGGGCCATATTCTGTGAAATGGTAGTATCCTTTGAGAAAATGTGCTGATGATTGTCTGTTCCTCTGTTGCGCCGCAGATTATGTCTACAGATCGAATTAATCCGGAATTCATCGATAAGGTTTTTCTGTGCGGCTCAGTAATGTCTATAAAAGTTATGCCTGATCGATCGAGGTTAATTAACTTTCTGAAAAAGTTAGCTAATCATGTACCTATATAACTGGTACAATTATACGTGCGCGTTCCATAGATAGTTATAAGATGATGACAAACGCATATCTTTCATTAATAGCAGTACTTTTATCTTCCAGAAGTGTTTTTTCTGGATTAATCGAACATTACCCAAAGCCTCGAGCGAAGCGAGTCCTGGGGGTCAGGGGGCACGCCCCCAGAAAACTACTAACTGAGTTAGAATTTGCAGGGGGCCAGCCCCCTGCACCCCCATTGCTCTGCGAGGCATCAACGAATAGAAGAAGTTGAACATCTCTCTTCACTCTCTGCAAGATTGGATGGAGGTGTCCAACGGACTCTATGCCAAATCACTCCTTCCAGAATGCTTCAGTTATCTTTCCTATGTACCGACCACTTGTGACTTTAAATATGAACAACATCAAGCTATAGATATCGAAGTTGTGTGTCTTGGATTTTTGGCTGTTTTTTCAGGTTCTGGAGCGGTCTTGCCACTTCTCTGAAACTCGTCCACCCATATATCCAGATCGGCCGTGTAATACTTGTTCTCAATGCTACGGCTGCGTCAGCGCGGAGTGGAACTAATTACATAGCAGAAATGTTAGACTCGTTACTTTGCATACGAAATAGTTCTTTCTTTCACGTTCTTGAGTGCCATGGAGATTTATATGGAGTTGCAGTGTACCTCTGTTCGAGCTTGAGAAGAGACGTAATAGCCTAAGTCCGATTGTGGTCCGTCTATAACTGTGGGTGCTCTGTTCTACAGTTTGCTTTACATGCAGGTATATTATTCAGTCACTCAGTTACTAAACTGCCGTGGTTGCTAGCCACGCCTATTGTTCCTGGAAAAAGTCAGCAGACTAAACTGTCAACAGATTCATAGATCAGAGGCAGATGATAGACGTGTATAGCTTTCCGTTAACTGATCATGAAGCAACCAACGCTTTTGCTCCTTTCCGTGAAAAACAGTGAGGATCTCTTTCAAAAACAACAGAGGCAACATTATCTTTCCACAAAGCAGGGAAACGTTTTTTTAGCAAAAGTAGTCTCTAACAGGACCCACTGACCGGTAATAATGCTATTAATGGGGCAAACGCCCCAAATTCCCATTGTTTCACCTCACGGAAGACCAACTGTTCTGTGAGCCAGGTAAAAATATTTTTCGCTTCTTTTTATGGAAAAGTCAGTTTCATAGAGGGCCAAGTGACCTATTTAAACGCTATTTCTTGGGGGCTAAGCCCCAAAACCCCCGTGCTTCCGCTTCGCGGAAGATTTTCTTCTGCAAATCAGACCAATGCTTTTTGCTTCCTTTTTCGGAAAAAGGAGATTCGAACAAAACGAATTGGCTGATTTTAACTCAATTTCTTGGGGTAAAGACCCCATCTTGCTTGGTTTCGCTCCTGCAAGCCAAACCCAGTAGTAGTTTTCTGGGGGCACGCCCCCAGACCCCCTGGGATCGCTTCGCTCGAGGCTTTGGGTAATGTTCAATTTCTTCTATTAGTTGAAGCCTCGCAGAGCCACGGGGGTGCAGGGGGCTGGCCCCCTGCAAAACCTAACCCAGTAGGCTGTTTTTTGGGGCACGCCCCCAGACCCCCTGGGCTCGCGTCGCTCGAGGCGATATGTAGTGTTCTATTCTTTCTATTCGTTGAAGCCTCGCAGAGCCACGGGGGTGCAGGGGGCTGGCCCCCTGCAAATCCTAACCCAGTAGACTGTTTTCTGGGGGCACGCCCCCAGACCCCCTAGGCTCGCTTCGCTCGAGGCTTTGGGTAGCGTTCTATGCTTTCTATTCGTTGAAGCCTCGCAGAGCCACGGGGGTGCAGGGGGCTGGCCCCCTGCAAATCCTAACCCAGTAGTAGTTTTCTTGGGGCACTGACTAATTAATTAGTTTATCGCAGTGGGCCGAATGTGTCATTGATGGAGATACGCGCGTTGCGCGGGGGCCGGGTTTGATCGAATGAGTCAAAAATTTTTCAGCCACCGCCGGGGTGTGCGGCGTGAGTGTGGGTATAAAGGTACGTATAATTCCGGGGTGAAAAATTCTTTTTTCTTCCTTCCTTCCCCTTGTTGTAATACACGCGTACATTTAATTTTATTTCAACGACAATGTCTAAGGGAAAAGTTTGTTTGGCCTATTCTGGTGGATTGGACACCTCTATTATTCTCGCCTGGTTGCTTGAGCAGGGCTACGAGGTGATTGCCTTCCTCGCCGACGTCGGTCAGGAGGAGGACTTTGAGGCTGCCCGTGAGAAGGCATTGAAGATTGGTGCCACCAAGTTTGTGGTTGAGGACGTTAAGAAGGAGTTTGTCGAGGAGCTGTGTTTCCCAGCTGTCCAGGCCAACGCTGTCTACGAGAACGTCTACTTGTTGGGCACCTCGCTTGCCCGACCCGTGATCGCTAAGGCCCAGATCCGTGTTGCTGAGCGTGAGGGCTGTTTCGCCGTCTCCCACGGCTGCACTGGTAAGGGCAACGACCAGGTTCGATTCGAATTGGCCTTCTATGCGCTCAAGCCAGACGTCAAGGTGATTGCCCCATGGCGATTGCCCGAATTCATCAACAAGTTCGTTGGCCGAAAGGACCTCTTGAACTACGCAGCCGAGAAGGGCATCCCGGTCACCCAGACCCAGGAGAAGCCGTGGTCCACCGACGAGAACCTGGCCCACATCTCGTACGAGGCCGGCATTCTGGAAGACCCGGACGTTACCCCACCAAAGGACATGTGGAAGCTCACCGTCGACCCAACCGACGCCCCAGACACCCCAGAGGACTTCACCGTCTTCTTCGAGAAGGGCAACCCCGTCAAGATCGTCTACGAGAACGGCAAGGAGGTCACCGACTCGGTCGACCTCTTCCTCACCGCCAACGCCATTGCCCGTCGCAACGGTGTGGGCCGTATCGACATTGTCGAGAACCGATTCATTGGCATCAAGTCCAGAGGTTGCTACGAGACCCCAGGTCTCACCCTGTTGAGATTTGCCCACATTGATCTCGAGGGTCTGGTCCTCGACCGGGAGGTCCGCGCTATCAGAGACACCTTCGTCACCCCAACCTTCTCCAAGATCCTCTACAACGGCCTCTACTTCACCCCAGAGGGCGACTACACCAAGGCCCTTATCCCGCCATCCCAGATCTCCGTCAACGGCCAGGTCCGTGTCCGTGCCTACAAGGGTAACTTGACCATCCTCGGCCGCTCCTCCGAAACCGAGAAGCTCTACGACGCCACCGTTGCCTCCATGGACGAGCTCACCGACTTTGACCCAACCGACACCTCGGGCTTCATCGCCGTCCAGTCTATCCGTATCAAGAAGTACGGCGAACAAAAGCTCTCCCGCGGTGAAAAGTTCTAAGTTATGCATACATGTAAATATTTCCCCTAATATTAGTAATTCCTCAGACTCTAATCATCGCTATGGTTTCTTTCAAGTAAAAAAGCACAGCTATAAACCCAACCCAGAACTGATTCTGGGGGCACGCCCCCAGACCCCCTGGGCTCGCTTCGCTCGAGGTTATGGGTAGCCTTCTATTCTTTCTGTTAGTCGGTGCCTCGCAGAGCCACGGGGGTGCAGGGGGCTAGCCCCCTGCAAACCTAACCCCGTTGTAGTTTTTCTGGGGGCACGCCCCCAGACCCCCAGGGCTCGCTTCGCTCGAGGATACGGGTAGAGATTCACTCTTTCTATTCGTTGAAGCCTCGCAGAGTGACGAGGTGACTGGACCCATTTCTAACCCACTGAGGGCTGTTTTCTGGGGCACGCCCCAGACCCCTGGGCTCGCTCCGCTCGAGGCTATGGATAGCAATTTTTTACTCTTTCTAATCGGTGAAGCCTCGCAGAGCCACGAGGGTAGCCCCCTGCAATTTCTAGCCCACTGATACCATCAGCGAAGCAGAACAACGCTTTTAGCTTTGTTCTTGTTCTGGAAAATGAGAATTTCATACTCTAGTGAGCTGATGGGCTGAGAAAACACTTCGATAACAGGTGAAAATGCATGTTCTAAGAGTAATAGCTTTATCTCCCCACAAGTACAGTGCTTCCAGAAGCCAATTAGTCTTGCAAAATTCGTCTTTTCGGAAACAGAAGCATGTAGTTTACAGGTAACAACTTGCCTTGGCCAGGATTGCATTACGCCGAACTACTTCAACCTCTTGAGGTATTCGTACACTTCGTCTTCTTCACCACTTGTCTGTATTTCTTTCTGCAAGACCACATAGCTGCTGTAATTTGCTTTCCGACCAATGTTCAGTCGAGTTTTTTACTTCTCCAATTGGCTAGTCTGCTGCATCCCTTTGCAATTTCGTCATCGGGACTGGGATGGCTCTTCCACAGTGGTCCCCGACAAAAAAATTTCCACATCAAGGCGAAAATGTGTGTCTTTCTGCAAAAAATGATTTCCATCATACCTAGAGGTGTTTCTTGGGGTGGCTAATAGTTCCGTTCCTCCGTGGTTTGCTTGGTTAACTATGTTGGGTATCTGCACCCCGTGTCGTTTGGAGTAGTCGATCCGATCTCGTTTTGCCATAACTCCTGTTTCCGCGGGCATTGCTTGGATAGACATGGGTACCACAGCTACAGTTATTCGGTTTTCACAGCTCCAAGTATTCGTAGTAGAGCTGCAATTTGGACTCTTTATAGTGGTCCATGCAATATCAGTATATATAAATATATACGTATCCATCAGTCACCCTGAACTTCCAAGCGTTAACTGTGTCCCTATATATATTCAATGGTTGGGAAATACACATGCACTCCAAATATAATTGCAATTGGCGCATGCGCATAGTTTGACATTCCTCTGTAAAAACCCTAATCTCCAGATCTGATCTATGGATCTGAGAACTTTGGCTCTAAATTTCAGTAGTTTGAGGTGCTCCTTGAATGATAGCGTGCATGGACCTTAACAGCTTGCAATTGACTGTTTTTGATGCTGCTTTCACGTCTCCATTTGGAAGACACAGCTTGATCCATTGTTTTTATCCCTCATTTCCGCTTCTCCTCTTGTTGAGAAAGGGGATAAAGTTCAGTTTGCCGCCCAGTTCCAACGTTTTGTATTGTGATTGGGCCCATTCATCCTATGTGCTTAGGATTTCAGCTCCATGGAAGCCAAAAAAGGTGACGGCCAGCTGTGTAAATACCAAAGCTCTCAAAAAAAAAAAAAAAAAAGTACTTGTACAGTAGAGATAAATGGAAAAAACGGCTTAATAGCTGCCATCAAAATGGTCATGAGAAATTCTACCACCGGCATGTTGGATATCAACTGTACTCGAAAAACCATCCCAAACCACTGAAAAGGTTTTGGAAGGGTCTGAGCAGTGTGTTTAGCAGAATCATACAAATGCGAACACGACATGGATACTTCGGACTATTTCCAGAGATTGAGGGTCCCCAACAAAGAATATGCTCGTGCGGTGAATTGGAAGACATTTAACATATATTGGTGAGATGTGGTCAATATGGGACTATCAGACAAGTCCTGGGGCAAGTTTCGTCAGAGCTCGACTTGAAGTCCTTTGATTGCAAAAAGAGCCTAGATGCAGTGGTTGAGTTTTCAAATCTGCATGGCATCAATCATATTAGATGGAAATCTCATCTGCGGAAGGGCCGCTTTTGTTCAGTGAAGTTCAGAGTTCGTCTCGACATACGAAATGGTTTTCCCACATGCACATTAACTGAGGGAAATCTGGCACCATCAACCAACCCAATGATAAATATTTCAAATGCCGAAACGTCTGAATCAGACTAATATATATGTGAACTCTCCAGCTTGAAGTGCCACATATATATATTTGCATATTATGTAATCACTCGGGAGAAATTTTGATTATTATTATTATTTCCTTATTGTCATCAAAATTATTCCCCTGGGCAGAAATTGTGGCATAACCAACAAATCCAATAACCATCTGAAGGATATAAGAGAAACAATAGGAGACACTTGTAACATACCTGCGAGAGTAAGGAGCTCCGTCAATGATTAACAAGACCGATTGAAGTGGTGAAGCCATCTGATAGCCCAGGAATTACTCCTTTTGGACGTCACGTGACCCGAAATGAGACATTTAATTAATATTATTTCAATTGCACGTGATGTTCAAAAGACATGTACGGTCATACCAACAGGGCAACACCTTCTCTCGTTCGATCGGACACAGTTAAGCCTGTTAGGGTTACATTCAGTAGCGCGATCGGAGACGGCGCGCGAACGGGTAATACTGTACATACAAACCAACCGGTTCTTTTTGGTAGTCGAATCCATCGGCTATCGGCGGAAACCCGTTCATTACCGTGCGCCCCAATTCGAATTAACTGGGCCGGGAAATTTGCGGCGGTAAGTTAAATTATCATACGCGTACATTATAGTGATTCGATCTAGATCTGCATGTCTATAGCCTAACTTATATATAGTTGTAACTAATACATTTTAGAAAGTATTCTAGCTCATATTCCGAACTAGTACTCGATAGCATCAGCAATTGATATTATAATCTTATTAAAACGCAAACTGCTTGTTAATTTCCGCAAGAGCTAGGACCATTTCCCTAAATCTCGGGGAAGCCGGCCCAGGGCTTTGAAGGCCTGTCCCCAAGCAATTAACTCAGAAAGATTGGAAGTATATGGATCGATATCGATCGAGGACAGGTATAGAGCGCGCGAATTATTTGACCTTGATCCCTACATATGCACTATCGCATTGTGAGCCAGTAGAAAATTACTGTACGTTGCCGTATATCCTCTCAAAACCTGCTGCCGGCACGAAGAATCATTATAAATCAATCAAATGAACAATCTAAGCCAGAAAACACACCCTAGAAACCCAAGTACATTACCCAAAAATCCACGAAGCGAACCCAAGTGTCTGGGGACATTCCCCCAGAAAACACTGTTCTGGGTTAGGATTTGCAGGGGGCCAGCCCCCTGCACCCCCGTGGCTCTGCGAGGCTTCAACGAATAGAAAGCATTAATAGAACACTACCCATAACTTCGAGCGAAGCGAGCCCAGGTGTCTGGGGGCATTTTCCCAGAAATTGGTTAGGATTTGCAGGGGGCCAGCCCCCTGCACCCCCGTGGCTCTGCGAGGCTTCAACGAATGGAAAGAATAGAATACTACCCATAACTTCGAGCGAAGCCTCGCCAATTGATCCGAGGGAACCTGACGATGAGCCTTCAACGAATAGAAAGAATAGAACACTACCCACAACCTCGCGAAGCGAGCCCAGGGGGTCTGGGGGCGTGCCCCCAGAAAACAGCCTTCAGTGTTAGAATTGCAGTGGGCCCGTGGCTCTGCGAGGCTTCAACGAATAGAAAGAATAGAACACTGCCCATAACCTCGAGCGAAACGAGCCCTGGGGGTCTGGGGGCGTGCCCCCAGAAAAAGGCTAATTAGTTAGAGTTTATCCCTTGATTAAACATTCCAAATGCTGGAGTGCATGCATGCATGCGGCGGGACAAGTTGGGAAGTAGTAGTATGCAATGTATATCTATCTACACATCATCAGGACGACGGTGTAGATATAGTGTATAGAGATGAAGGTGTGTTTAGCGGGGCTAGTGGCTTTGGCGAATGTGGCGTTAGGGGCTGTGCCGACGATTGTGGCGAAGAAGCCGGGGGAGGACTCGTGGCAGGTGCGGCACATGCGGGAGGAGCACATGATGGACTCGTTTGACGCGCTGTCGTTTTTCACGCTGCACGACTCGGACGGGTCCAAGACGTGGACGGACAATGATATCCTGAATCTGTACGGGCTGCTGAAGGACCGGGTCGTTGGCGACGGCAGCGGGCTGGGCAAGGCGGACCAGAACGCCGAGATCACGGAGGAGACGAAGGACTTCGTGCTCAAGACGGTGCTGGGGATGGTAGATGCGGACAACGACGGCGTCATCACGCTGGATGAGTGGCGTGTGTTCACTGACAAGGGCGGCGAGCTGCCGGACTTTGGCCTGGGTCCGGGCCACCACGGCGACTACGAGTACGAGTACGAGGTGCACCACTGGCTGGAGCACCACGCCAAGGACGACCCCGACGTCAAGAACGTGCATCCAGAGGACATCGAGCACGAGCAGCTCTTCCACGCTAACGAGCACGGCGACGACCTCGACACACATCAGGACGTCGTCGGTTCCTGGGTCAAGCTCGAAAACGTCCCCAGCAAGTTCAGACGCGTCAGGTAACTATAACTTATTACTTCTTTGTCTTCTTCCTCCACCATCGCTTGTTTATCCCGTAGTTTCGAACATGCCCCTAGAAAAACTACTACTGGGTTAGGTTTGCAGGGGGGCCAGCCCCCTGCACCCCCGTGGCTCTGCGAGGCTTTATCGAATACTGCCCATAACTTCGGCGAAGCCGACCCAGGGGGTCTGGGGGCGTGCCCCCAGAAAACAACAACTGGGTTAGGGTTTGCAGGGGGCCTGCCCCCTGCACCCCCGTGGCTCTGCGAGGCTTCAACGCTTTGGCTTCTGTCTGTTTAAGATGCTCCTTGAATGATAGCCTTTGGTCTAGAGTGATTACCAACAGCTTGACTGTTTTTGATGGTGCTTTCATATTTCCACCTGGGAGCCGCAGCTTGGTCCATTCGTTGGGATCCCCTATTCCGCTTCTCCTCCTATTAAGAAAGTGAATGAAGTTTAATTTGTCGCCCAGATCCAACTTTGTGTATTGCGATCGGGCCAATTCGTCGCACTTGGTGAGTATTTCAGAGAGTTTTGCCGTATTGCCATCCAGATTATCGCCCTGGACAGAGATGATGACATCATCCAAAAATCCAACGTCTGTCGCACATTTCTCAAAGCTCCAGACATTCCTGTTGAGACCATTCTTTATAGGGTCCTAAAGATGTAGCTGTGGGTTCAATGTCCTATTGTGTCTAGCCTTTGGCACGAACCACAAAGCAGGTTAGAATACTCCAGTTACCTCTGCCGAAGGTATCCTCTCTTTTCAAAGCATTTTTGAACTACTACATGATGCCGTATAAAAGAACAAATTCGTTTAGTAGAAGCTTATTTTTTGTTATATTAGAAAGCGGACACAGGTTGGGACGCTCTGTCTCCAGGAGCTAGCTAAAAGATAATAAGTATCCAGAGACAGATTGGTGATAATAAACTCATTTACCTTACATATGGGAATCATAATTGTATTTTGTAGGCGATCGAGGATGATAAATTAAAGCGGCCATGGTGTCTGTGTTTGTGGCGCAGATAACCTTGTTTTGAGCACTGTGTTAAGAGAGTGTAAAATAACTAGTAGGTCAAATAGATGCACCACACGACAGGTACTAAAAATCAATTGACTCCCTTGAAGTAGTAGTTGCTTAGTAAGGCACAACCTGTTAGATTCCTAGCAGCATCGAACCGAAGGTTGCTGGCACAGGTAGTAAAATTCTAGAGATATCCAAGAGATGTAGCGAGGGTTCAGATGACTTTCTAAGGAAGCTGCGCATTAAGCGGGCAAAGAAGGTAGTTGCAGGCACTCCTTATTCTGAGTTGTTCATGCACACAAATGCAAAGAAGCAGAATGAGTAGCGTTGGTTTGAAGCAGGAGTATCAGGATGTTAGCTAACGCGGTCTTCATGAAGCCGCAGTGTTGGCAGGGAAAGAGTGTACCATTTAAAGCCCTCACCATAAAAGCATGTTTAGAAATATTAACTAGTAGTAGCATTGGTTTGAGCCAATAAGGATTCTGTTCAGGGGAACTTGGACGTTTCCCTGAAAAAGTTCTATACCTAGTTTATTTCATTTCTTCGTCACCAAGCCTGTACGACTCAATTGTGTCTGGCTTGTAAATCACATAAGTGGGATGGACAATACTGAAGGTCACCATGACTAGGAACATGAGGAGCGTGTCTAACATGTACATATAGATTTCGGTTGTCATGAGCTCTCCTTCACGTCCTTGAGAGTATTCGACGACTCTATAGAATGACCGAGCGAGGATTAGAATGCACGAGGAATACAAGGCGTAGAATAAAGCGGGCCACTGTAATTTCCCTGGGAAGGTTTTGCGCCAGCTATGTCGATTGAGACGCACGTGACACAGTATTGATAAGAACAGGAAGCTGCTGAAAAATATGAGCTGAACAGCCAAACCTCCAACCACAATGTTGCTGCCATTTTTGCTCTTCTCTAGAGTATCTGCACTCGCCTGGAGACCTGCCCCTGCCGCAACCAGGAGGAAGGAAACCACGTCACCAAACACGAACAGTTTCGTGACGTACTTGACCCTGACGGGGGAAATAAAGTCCCCCTCGATATACACCAAAAGGCGACCTAAAGTCATATAGATCGATGCAGCAAAGAGAATGGGAGGAAGAAGAATGAAGAGACTTTGTATGGCATAGAGCCCCACATTGTCCGTTTGGTTCGACGATACTCCTCTCACGATATACCCTAACATCTCCAATATACCGCCAATCCAAAACGATATCCAAAACCAGCATCTCCTTCTGAACATTATCCATCCGTGATGAGCTGTGACAATTGCAAAAAGTACAACAGCTACGCCAATCCCAGCCTTCGACGGATCATAACTGTAAAGATTTCTCTGTTCCATAGCAATAGCTTGCACACCCCAATAATGGTGCCTGCTGGTATCTTTTATACCACTTTGAGCGTTTAATTTTGGTCCTCGCATATCTCGGATAAATCTTCTATGGCCGAGCCTCGTCGCATATCTCGGGAAATACCAGCCGCATGCGTGCACAGAAAAGCCAAGATGTCTATCACGATGCAACGGTCCAATGAATTTCGTCTCTATTCACCTGCCATTGTACTAGGTTACATGTATTCTCCATAACCATTTTGGGCTGATTCACTGGAGAGAAGAATAAAGCATGGGGTGTTGCAGGCCCCATTTTCCAGTGCTGCTTCGCCGGTTTAGACATACATCGTTTCGGGTTGTTTAACGAGACAGTTTTCTTTTGTCACTTGGCATCGGAATTGTGCCTGGTCGCCTTTGAAAGCCGACTTTATGTTCAACCGTCGCCTGTGCCAAACACAACCAGGCGATAGACTTCTTTTCCTAGAGTTAAACTAGAAAAAAGTGAATACCCAAGCTATGAGCTAGATGAGTAATCCTAGTACGAGTCAGGATTTCAATGGACGGTCAAATTATGGGTATCTTTGGAGCTTTGCATGAATTGAATGGCGTAGTATAACTTTACAAGTTTTAGTATGGATTTGGAAGAGGGAAAGTGTCCCCGAATCTTGAGTTGCCAATTTTATTGAATACCAAGAAAGGCCTCCAAGCAATGGTGGAGTTTATCATGACTGGACGAAAACATGACACAGCGAAGCTCGAAGTGCGCCAAATCAATCAATCTAGTAGCAGGCAGTTGGAAGCAACCCAGGCTACGTCACAGCAGGCTGATTCTTCTGAACCCGGGTCTGACTGCGTCGCTAAAGCGGAGATGATGAGTGGAAGCAAAGAGATAAACAAGTGCAAAAGCACAAGAAATGAAAAGAACAATTAGAAATAAATTTATGTATTGGAACAAGAGTCTGGCATGGTCTTCGTGACTTATTCCGGGCTTAACTCCGAGTGGGTGCGCCTGGCGACTCTATAATAAACTGATTAAATGTCAAATGGTCAATTTCTTCTATTCGTTGAAGCCTCGCAGAGCCACGGGGGTGCAGGGGGCTGGCCCCCTGCAAAACCCTAACCCAGCTGTTTTCCTGGGGGCACGCCCCCAGACCCCCTGAGCTCGCTTCGCTCGAGGCTATGGGTAGTAGTTTTTTCTTTCTATTCGCCTGAGCCTCGCAGAGCCACGGGGGTGCAGGGGGCTGGCCCCTGCAAAACCCTAACCCAGCTGTTTTCCTGGGGGCACGCCCCCAGACCCCCTGAGCTCGCTTCGCTCGAGGCTATGGGTAGTAGTTTTTTCTTTCTATTCGCCTGAGCCTCGCAGAGCCACGGGGGTGCAGGGGGCTGGCCCCCTGCAAACCTAACCCAGTAGTGGTTCCTGGGGCTCGCTTGAAGGGAGAAGTGGAGGTCGTCTATTAAGGAGATAGTATTAGGTCGTGATCATGAATGAATACAAAACGTCAAGTAGTAGTAGAGATTAGAGGAAGTACTCGCTGCGCTGGGTTTTGGGCGAGACCTTCATTGTGTCGTCTGGGACTGCGTTGAAGATGGAGAACTTTGGGGCGGCGTCTGCGTCGTCGATTTTCATGACGCTGGCGACGTTTCCGCAGCGGTAGCAGTAGTTGGGCGCAGACCACACGGTCACCACGTCCTTTTCCTTGAAGTGGTACTTGAAGCCCTCCATGACCAGCTGGTGGGCGCGGGCGATGAGGGAGAGTCCGTTGACGTGGTTGAACTCGCGTGCAACCGTGGATCCGAAGATCCAGCCGGCGCCACGTGGACTCACGGACCAGGTGTCGATGTCGTCTGGGTCCGACCACACGAGGTCGCAGAAGCCTCCCTCGTGGGGGATCTCCTGGGCCCTGGACAGAACGCGGATCTGGTCGAGCATGCGAATCTCTGGACTGAGGCCTCCGTGCACGCACAGCACACGTCCGTCGATGATGGCCGCGAGCGTGAGGAAGTCGAAGGCCTGGCAACAGTACTTCCACACGGTCGTGGACCCGTATTTATTAAGACACTCCTCGTAGAAGCCGTAGACCTGGGTGATCTGGCGGCTCTCGTGGTTGCCACGTACCAGCGTCAGTCGACTTGGGTACTTCGCCTTCAAAACCATCAGAAGTGTGAACGTCTCGAGCGAAAAGTACCCCCGGTCCACAAAGTCCCCCAGGAAGATGTAGTTCACGTCGTCCGGCAATCCGCCCCCCGTCCGGAACAGCTCCAACAGGTCGTGGAACTGTCCGTGAATGTCGCCACACACTGTCACCGGCGACTGCACCGGCTGCACATTCGACTCTGTCCTATCCCGTTAGCTCTGTCCATCAGTAGTAGAAGATTCGCCACTCACCCTCCATCAGCAGCTCCTTCACCATCTCGCACAGCTGCTTCATGTCGTTCTCCGGCAAGTATTTGCACTTGATCACCTCCTCCAGCCACGCATCTGGCCCCCGTTCCGGCATCTTCGCTCAAGTCTTTCCTCCAGCTACTCCTGCCCTTCTTCCACCTCTTACTCTTTGCTAGCCCTAAATTCCGCGTCCGCGTCCCCTAACCCACCATCTTCCCCAAACCCAAACCCACAGCGCTTGCATGCATGCAGGTTTCTGGGGGCACGCCCCCAGACCCCCTGGGTCGGCTTCGCCGAGGGTTGGGTAACGATTCACTCTTTTTATTCGATGGAGCCTCGCAGAGCCACGGGGGTGCAGGGGGCTGGCCCCCTGCAAATCTAACTCAGTGGTAGTTTTTCTGGGGGCACACCCCCAGACCCCCTGGGTCGGCTTCGCCGAGGGTTGGGTAACGATTCACTCTTTTTATTCGATGGAGCCTCGCAGAGCCACGGGGGTGCAGGGGGCTGGCCCCCTGCAAATCTAACTCAGTGGTCGTTTTTCTGGGGGCACGCCCCCAGACCCCCTGGGTCGGCTTCGCCGAGGTTATGGGTAACGATTTACTCTTTCTATTCGATGGAGCCTCGCAGAGCCACGGGGGTGCAGGGGGCTAGCCCCCTGCAAGTCCTAAGCCAGAACAATATTTTCTGGAGGCACGCCTGGGCTCGCTTCGCTCAAGGTTATGGGTAGCGGTTCATTCCTATTCGTTGAAGTCTCGCAGAGTTACAGGGGGTACTGGGGACTGGCCCTGCAACCTTAACCCAGAGCAGTTTTGGCTCGCCTCGTTCGAGGGTATGGAGGTGGGTTAGTATTTCTATTTTGCTGATATCCTCAAAACTGGAATTCAGCGCACCAAGGCATACTTTGAGAGAGCGATTTCCCGCTAGGAGTTGCAGAGAACTCAACCATTAACTCTGGATAGAAAGCCGCAGCTTCGCTTTTTTATTGATTGTGAAGTGGTGGGACTGATTCCGGCGATGGTTTTCCGTAGAGTGTGGTGAACGCAGGGTCGTCGTCCAGGATGGTTGAGTTCAAGAGTCTTGTCTTCGTGAGTTGCCAAATCGAAGGTTTTGCATTGGCCAACAGTCTTCTTAATCGGATCTAGCTAGTGCTGGACCATGAATAAGCTCACATTCAGAAGGTTTGTAAGGCATCACTGTGCCGACATTGAAAGCTCGAGATTTTTGATCAGACAACCTGGCTTGTGGACGCTGCGGTTCGGATAGCCCTTGGCACCATGAATATCAGCGTAGGTTGGTTTTAGTTCGTACTCAACAGAATCATCCAAAAGCCAATACAACATGGAATATTTTGGAAGCTACTTCCACTCAACAAAGACTGCAACTCCCTGTGAGGTGAGCTGGAAGATGTAACCCATACCTAGTGAAATGTGTTCAATATGAAAAGCTCTGAGACCAATTTCGCCAGAGATTAACTTGGAGGCTCTTCTCGACAGAAAAAAGAGCATAGGTGCGGAGGTTGAGTTCATCAAATCGGGTACCGCATCTGCCACATTGGACGTTGTTACTTCTCTGGTGTGCGATTGGGTTGTATCGCGTTACGTCGAATTAACCAAATACGGCATTTTGTCTCCAGAAACAAGTATCCTTAACTTTTACAGCCATTCTGCGATTCTGGGAGGTCCCAGTGTCTTATGCTGGGTCTCCCTATGTATCGCCCTCGAAACTGTGTCATTTAAGATGGATTCTGAAAAGGAGGTCAAGTCCGCTAGACCAATTGCATTATTCATAACACATTCTTTTGCTGGGGCTACGTGTTTAGAGCCTGGTGGAAAAGTTACCCGTAGCCTCGAGTTAGGCGGGCCCTGTGGTCTGGGGGCGTTTCCCCGGGAAAATACTACTGAGTGAGGCTTGCAGTGGGCCAGCCCCCTGCACCCCTGTGGCTCTGCGAGGCTCCAACGAATAGTAAGAGTGAACCGTTAGTCATAACCTCGAGCGAAGCGAGCCCCGGGGGGTGTGCCCCCCAGAAAAACCACAACTGGGTTAGGATTGCAGGGGGCCAGCCCCCTGCACCCCCGTGGCTCTGCGAGGCTTCAACGAATAGAAAGAAAGGACACTAACCTCGAGCGAAGCCGACCCTGGGGGTCTGGGGGCGCCACCAGAAACCACTACTAGGTTAGGTTTGCAGGGGGCTGGCCCCCTGCACCCCCGTGGCTCTGCGAGGCTTCAACGAATAGAAAGAAAGAACACTAACCTCGAGCGGTGCCGACCCAGGGGTCTGGGGTGTACCCCCAGGTAAGTCCTTTTTTTTTTTTTTTTTTTTTTTTTTTTTTTTTTTTTTTTTTTTTTTTTTTTTTTTTTTTTTTTTTTTTACTACAACCTCGGCGAAGCCGACCCCGGGGGTCTGGGGGCGTGCCCCCAGATAAGTTCACTTTTTGTTGACTAGCTACTGCACAACCCTTACCCAACCTCGGCGAAGCCGACTCTGGGGGTCTGGGGGCGTGCCCCCAGGTAAATTCACTCTTTTTACAACTAGCTACTACCTAACCTTCACCCAACTTCGGCGAAGCCGACCCAGGGGGTCTGGGGGCGTGCCCCCAGATGATTCGGGGACCAATTGGGTGGGTGGGCTTAGTCTAAGCCTCGTTTGGATTGTTGGCCCACATATACCCACTGAAGAAAATTTCGCTCCACGTAGTAGTATATATAGCCTATCTTGACGCCTTGCCAAGTAGTTACGAGACGTCGTTTGTGAATCGATCAGCTGGATCTACCTACTTATGAGCGGAGTGGAGTTGGGACACCTTCGGGCGTGCTGCTATGTACGTGTGTGTGTGCAGACGCTGTCACAGCGGCTTATCATAGACGCTGAGGCCCGCGGCGCGCATCGACGGGGGTCTGGGGGCATGCCACGGCTTGAATTGGAAGCGCAGTAGTATAGCTAGCGCTAGCGCTAGCGGGAGCACGTATGCGGAGGCTGGCCCGAGGCCATTAGGAGCGAATCGTGGAGGGGCCGAAGGGAGCAGGTGGGATGCCGATCGGGGTTCCGAATAGGGCAGGAAGGTCAACTAAAGCAAGACGTTACCCGGCCCAGGCTGTGCGAGAGAAGGAGGAGGACGCAGGAGCACATATATATGGCATTTTTCTTCGTATATAGACCCCCAGCCAGCGCTGATACTTTTTTTTTGGAAGCACAATGAAACGAGAACTTCGCTGGATGCTCATCATCAACGGAGCGATAATACTGTTCCTGGTGTACCAGGCCAGTGACCTGATCAGTCTGCTGTACGACGACAGCCAGAAGGACGCGATCAGTGACGAGGAGCTGGTGCTCAGCAACCATAATTCCACCGACGCGCTGATACCCCGGATCATTCACCAGACGTACAAGAACGAGACCATTCCGGCTGGGTGGAACCAGACTCACCGTAGTTGTGTGGACCTCCACAAGGACGACTACCAGTACATCTTGTGGACCGACGAAATGGCCCGAGACTTTATTTCGCGCCATTACGCCTGGTTCCTCGACACGTTCGACAACTATCCCTATCCGATCATGAGGGCCGATGTGATCCGGTACTTCATTCTCTGGCATTACGGAGGCATCTACATTGACCTCGACAACGGATGCACCGATCGATTGGACCCCCTGCTCAACTTCCCGGCGTGGCTGCGAAAGACCATTCCGACAGGGGTCTCGAACGACATCATGGGCTCGCGACCAGGCCATCCGTTCTTTAAAAAGGTGATTGATAACCTCGAAAAGTACAATCGGAACTGGTTCGTGTCGTACATCACCATTATGTTCTCCACGGGCCCATTGTTCGTGTCTGTCATGTGGAAACAGTACAAACGACAGGGAGACCTGTCACCAACAGATGCAATCAGAGTGCTCGTGCCGCCAAAAAATAACAACGGACACTCAACCTACTTCTTCTACACTGCAAAGGGATCGTCGTGGCATTTGGGCGATGCAAAGTTCATCATGCAGATGGCCAAACATTGGATCTTCTTCACCATCCTGGGCACCCTACTGGTGCTTTCAGTGCTCTACCTCCAATATCGCATCTACCAACGCCTCTCACGCGTCGGAGGCATTCGAAGATTCTTCTCTAAAAACAACACCCTCGGCAATTATTCAAACTTAGATCAAGTTTAGACCTCAGCATCCCCTCTCCCCCTGCATTGTACACTAGACTACTCATACCCCCTAATTTAATGACTGATGACTTTTAAACTATCTTTTTCTGGGGCCAGCCCCAGACCCCGTGGCTCCGCTTCGCGGAGGGTTGAGGGAATGAGCAGCAGCTTTTGTCTTTTCTGGGACCAGCCCCAGACCCCGTGGCTCCGCTTCGCGGAGGGATGGGTTGAGGGGAAATAATGTTCAATTGAGTGGGTTGTTATGGGTTGGAGTCTTTCAGGGAATACTGTTCGGTAAGAAGAACAGTTCTATTGGTTGTAGCCTTGCTGAGCCATTGTTTTTTAATTCTTTTTTGAGAATGAACAATACTAGGTTGATGGAAGAACAGAACTATTAGTCGTAGCCTCGCAGAGCCACTGTTTTGGTTTTTTTTTTTTTAAAAAGAACAATACTAATTCGACGAATGAGTATATCTATTAGCTGTAGCCTCGAAGAGCTACTGTTTTTGGTTCTTTTTTTAAAAAGAACAATATCCGTGCAACGAGGATAGTTTCTATTAGTTGTAGCCTCGCAGAGCCACTGTTTTTGGTTCTTTTTTTTAAAAAGAACAATATCATGATCAGTTCAACGAGAGATAGTTTCTATTAGTTGTAGCCTCGCAGAGCCACTGTTTTTGGTTCTTTTTTTAAAAAGAACAATACTAGTTCGACGAATGAGTATATCTATTGTTTGCAGCCTCGCGGAGGCACCGTTTTTGGTTTTTTTAGAAGAAAGAGTATTGAACCGGATATAGATAGGATTGCGGTTTGATAATTTGTAGTACGGCTGAGACTTGTTTGGGACAATGTTTCAGAGTTGATATTATTGGGCGGTGAGGGGGTGCGGCGCGAGGTGTCGTCATTCATGCATGTAAGGGATATAATAAGTTAATAACTAGTGGACACTATATGGCTATGTACGGTGGGTGAGTTAGTGTGGGAATTGAAGAAGGTAGTGGTGTGATGGGTGGTATGTGTAGAGTTTGGGGTGCAGGGGCTGCATTCCAGTGGTTTCCTGTTGGGGTTGGGAAGTATGCATATTGGTCCCGTTTTGGAAAGGCCTCTGCATGCAGCTGTATGCAACCGGGGAGGGTTAAAACGCTTCGGATGCTATATAACGGCGGCGGAGCGGGTCTACGGGCGAGGAGAATAAGGTTGTGGCGCAACAAAATAAATAAAAAATTGCTGCGCCTGTTGGCTGGCCAGCTGCTTCGTTGATCATAGATAACTTGGGTCTATTACCTCATGGATGATTCAGAATCAAAAAATTCAACGTGCCGATCGCTGCCCGGGGCTCCTTCCCCTTTGGGCTATGGCTAAGCCGAGCCAAGCAGCGCAACGGCACATGCATCTCGGAACTCCGACCTGGTCAGAGCATGCATGCAGCATCAACCCTACTTTTTTTTTTAGCTTTGGCTAGGCCAGCTGGACATGGTTGAAGACAGCAGCCGAGTTTAGCCATGTATTAGTGACCAGTATATAGGATGGGCACGTTACATTGTCTTTGGCCGTAGGTGGGTGAGACCCAATGGTGGCCCACACCCCTTTGTTGTTGGGCTGTTAAAATCACTCAGACAAAAAATTTTGGTCTCGGTCAGCCTTCCGAAACATGGAGAAGCCGAGATAAGAAGCCTTAGGGCTATTCTTAGGCCATTCATTCGCTCCTGGGCCGACTTTACCGAGCTGCATAGTCCTTGAGAACCAATTGACGTCTTGGACAAACCACCACTGGCCTTCTGGGGGCACGCCCCCAGACCCCCTGGGCTCGCTTCGCGAGGTTATGGGTTGTGATTCATTCTTTCTATTCGTTGGAGCCTCGCAGAGCCAGGGGGGGTGCAAACCTAACCCAAGTGTGGTTTTCTGGGGGCATGCCCCCAGACCCCCTGGGGTCGCTTCGCGAGGTTATGGGTTGTGTCCATTTCCTTCTACTCGTCGAAGCCTCGCAGAGCCACGGGGGTGCAGGGGGCTGGCCCCCTGCAAAACCTAACCCAGGTGTGATTTTTTGGGGGCACGCCCCCAGACTCCCTGGGCTCGCTTCGCTCGAGGCTATGGATAGTGGTTTTTTCTTTCTATTCGTTGGAGCACTTTTCGGTATAGCAATAGCTAGCGTATAATACAACGGCTACCCCCTGAACTTCAAATTTCTGCTACAAATTCTTCTGGCCCTTTTCTTATCTTGCAATAGATTGTGTGAAGTACCGATGAAATAAACATATCTTATTTCCTCGATTCCGAGGGAAAAGTCTGAATCTGCGAAGAGGTTTCTTTCAGTTTCATAGAAACTATCGTCGTAAAGATCCATGGCGTCAAAGTTTACAGAGCAAAGGCTCTGTCTGCGGTGGTTTTGCTGTGGTAGTCGCTGATTTTAGTAGATTCTTTGTTTACAGGGGTTTGTACCCTACGGAGCACTTTACTTCGTTTATTATCGATATGTACTATTTCATAATTTTAGAATAATAGATTATTGAAGGATAGAAAAAAAAAAGTCTGCTTTTCTAATTCCATTTAACTCGCTCGCTATACCTAGTCACGTGATTGAGAGTACATACATATATACCTGTGCACTGTAGAATCAGAACCACCTAAACGGAAGGCATGCAGAGACAAAGTAGACTGTTATCACTTGTTTTGAAAACAAAATGGCCGGAAAAAACTACTTTCCGGAAAGAGAAATGTAAAGCGTTCTACTTCGCGGAACGCCTCAGCCGACCTTGATCGTTTGAAGGACCGACTCTCGTTTCCTAACAAAGAGCATTTATGCCTATCAGAGGCCATTCTTTACGGCTCAAAGTGTCAACCAGTCAAATAGCCTCCTTCTTTTTCCAGGAAAAGAGACAAAAGCGTTGTTCTGCTTCGCAGAAGGCTACGAGAGAAGTACTCAGCCTTCGGCGAACGCGACTCAGAGAGCTTTGGGAGTTGTGCTCTGCGTTATTCAAATCGTCTACTGGCATTATGCTTTTACTGAAGAAAAGCAAGGAGCGTCGTTCTACAACTTTATTCAATTTGTCTATTGTGTGCAATCTTTTACCATGACTTCGTAACAACAGCGTTGTTCTACGTCGCAAGATACAAGTTACCCGAGCTTCGGCGAAGCCGACCCAGGGGGTTTGGGGGCGTGCCCCCAAAAAGACCCAATTGATAATACTTGGTTGGTCTACTGGTGTCTTCTTTTACCAGAACACGACGCAAAAAGCGTTTGCTTCGCCGGAAAACATGAGCTGCTTAAGCTTCAGCGAAGCCGACCCAGGGGGTTTGGGGGCGTGCTCCCAAAAACTCACTGAAGATTACTCGGTCAATCTGCTGGTGGGTTGTTTTTTGCAGAAGGGTGATTAGTATATTAGATTAGCATATTAGAAGTCGTCGTTTGTAATTCCTGATTGGTCGCACATGGTTCTGAACAGACCGTTGGGTGTGTTGTAGAGGTTTGTGGGGGTGTCGAATTCTTTGACGTGGCCGTCGTCCAGGACAAGGATGCGATCGTACGTTAGGATTGTGCGTAGACGATGAGCGATGCAAAGGATTGTGCAATGGACGAATTCGGTTTTGATTGTTTCTTGAATGCGGCTATCAGTCTCGTAGTCGACAGAGCTTGTAGCTTCGTCTAGGATGAGGATTTGGCTTTTTCGAACAAGGGCTCTGGTTAGGGCAAGCAGTTGGCGCTGTCCTAGACTGAAGTTTGCGCCGTCGTCGTCAACTGAGCTGTCTAGCGTGAACTTGGACGTGGCGAGCGTGCCTCCTTCCTTGGCATGTTCAGCCTCGGCACTGTCTATCAGCCATGAACGGCGAAGGGCGTCCCAGAGTTCGGCATCGGTAGCAGTGTTGAAGGGGTCAATGTTGGATCGAATGGTACCTTGGAATAGGACTGGGTCCTGTGGGATGATTGACAGTTTCGATCGAAGGTCGTGAAGGCCAATAGTAGAGATGTCTGTGTTATCAATGTTGACTTTTCCTGAAGTTAATTCGCAGATGCGGTACAAGGCAATCATAATACTGCTTTTTCCCGCCCCTGTACGACCACAAATGCCAATCTTCTCCCCACCTCTAATGGACAGTGAAATGTCCTTGAGAACAGGCGGAAGATCTGGTTGATAGGACATTGTGACGTTTTGGAACTCGATTTCACCTCTTTCTGGCCAGCTGTGAGATGGTTTCCGGTCTTCAATATAGAAGGGCGCCTCTTGCTCTAATTCATAGGCATAATGGTACACACGCTCAACCGAATTCATGCTGTTCTCGACCGTTGCAAATTCTCGCACTGCCATCGAAAACATTCCTCCGATTTGTAACAATGAAGAGAGAACTAACCCGACTGACGATGCGTCAATGTTGAATTGGCCAGTTGCACACAACATGGTTACAACGAGTGTCAAACACACTCCCACCATATCCAATCGTATGGCCAGCCATCTTTGATTGACCAAAGTGAGAAACTGGGCCGCATTTTTCCGATCAACTACTTCCTCGTTCCTAGCAATAAATCTGGGTTCCGACTTGTACGCTTTGATGACACCAACTCCATTCAAAGTTTCGGCAAAGTGCGAAAACATGACTGACCTCCCTGTTGAGTCCAGCCGCTTGATCTCACGAGCCGACGCACGGTAGAACATGGCTGTGATGAAAAACACCGTCAAGAGACCAGCAAGAGCAATTGCGAAATATGGGAGATATACGATAATCAGAATAAACACGCCAATAATGTTGGATGCACCCAGGAGGAATAATCGGGTTTGGTCACTCCATTCATTGTCCATTGTATCGGTATCCTTGGTGAACCGATTCAGAACCCGACCAGATGGGGACGTATCAAAGAAAACCATAGGAGCATGCAGAATACGGTCTATCGCTCCCTGGTGCAACCTCAGACTGGCGTTATTGCCAATGTGTGTGAGGCCAAAAAAGAAAAAGAACGAAAATGCCGCAGATAGAGCAGCAAACATGACAAACAAGCCAATGTAGAAATCCTCACTTCTTCCGGGGAACTTTTTTCCAGTCCAAAACGACAACCAAACGTTGGTAAAGATCTGGGTAAAGACAGATAAGATGATAGCCAGGATTAAAACCGGGACAATGCCATATGACAAAATACCACCTCCGTGGCGAATGAACGATTTGTACACTTCACCCTTGACTGAATTCCTCTGCCGGTCTTCCTGCACAATTAGTTTGCCATCCTTCTTCCTTTGAGCATCTTCCTGTTGCTTTTGAGTCTGACTCTTGATGCTTTGAATCTGTTTGAGAAGCTGTTCATCTTTTTCCTCTTCTGGTTCCGCCACCAGCTCCTCTTCATTATCTTCAGAATCTGCCTTGAATGACATTAAATGTTTGAACTCGTCGTTGGAGCGTTCTAGTTTGTCCACAGTTCCAAAATGTGGATGCCCGTTGGAATCCAAAAAGATGATTCTATCGGCATATTTGAGCATTGATAGTTGATGGGTTGCAAGTAGTCTGGTCTTTCCGTCCAACAACGAAAGAAGGCAATTCTCCATAATGTATTTACCAACGTGGGCATCTACAGCGCTCAAGACATCGTCCAAAAGCACAATAGAAGACTGAGAATAAACGGCTCTAGCGAGATTTATGCGACTTTTCTGACCGCCAGATAGTGTTATTCCGCGTTCACCGACTTCGGTTTGGTCACCTGCGGGCAAAATCTCCAGATCCCGACTAAGCGAACAAGCCTTGAGAACTGTCCTGTACCATTCATCATCCTTTTCCTTACCAAACGTAATATTCTCCTCGACAGTTGCATTATGAATCCATGGTGTGCCACAATATGCCAGTTTGTCACCAAGAACAACTCTACCGGCCTCCTTTTTCATCATTCCAGCAATTGCAGAGAGAAGACTACTCTTACCAGACCCAACAGACCCAGCAACCATGATAAACTCTCCTCGTTTAATGCGCAAATTCAAGCCAGAAAACCCTGTAAAACCATTGGACTTGTCGGCAACTAGAGATGATGACGAAGCTTTCTCCTCCAAATTCTCAACATCAATCGCTTCTGCTGAGTCATCTTTATCGTCCTTTTCCCATATAAACGATCCGTCTTCAACCTCAATTGCATTTTTCTGGCCATACGAATATTCCACGTAGTCCTGCGACTCTGGCGCACCAAGATACTCTTCAATTCGTCCAACGGCCACCAATGCCTCTGATCCCGTTATAATGGCTAGAGGGAGAAAAATAAGTGGGAGTCTGATAATGTTGAACGTTGTCAAAGAGGAGAAAACTGTCGCTGGATTCAAGAAATGGCCCACTTTGGACATTACAATGAATGAAAGCAACCCGGCAAATGTAGGAGCTGCAACAAACACAGAGTTCAGGACGTTTCGCAACACCAGCATCTTTTTGACTTTTTTCATTTCTCGGTTCCTGATAGACGTCACTCGTTCACGATACGCCTCTTCCCATGAGTAAAATTTGATGACTTTCATACTCTGAAGAATCTCCCGCATCATACTAACTCTAGAATCAGTGACCTTATTAACTCTCCTTCTCATTCCTCCAATATATCGTCCACCAAACGTGACCATAAATAGAGAAACAAACAAAAACCCAAACCCAACCAGGCCTGGTGCGCCAATGTTGGTAATAACCACTACCAAACAAATAGCCAACGAAACTGGGAATGTCCAAGCAAAATGAACCCATTGCAACGCAAAGTCAATCCTGTTACAATCTGTGGACAGAAAATTGGTCACTTTTCCGTTAGGAAACATGATTCTTCCTTTATTACTCACTCGTAAAGATTTCAAGTAAATAGAATGACTCAATACCGCGTTGACTTGACCTGCTGTTAGCATAGCATAATAGAAGAACTGCTGTAGAAAAAAACAGGTCACAAGGAACAGCCCCGTTATCCCCAACGCATACCCGACACCTTTTCCAATCGGCTCCGTATCTCGCATTGCAGTGAAAGCAATCAAACGACGAGTCAGTAAGGGCGATGTTGCCTGTGCAGAATCCGAAATCACTTTACAAGCAGCCGCACCCCACCATTGAAAGAAAAACGTCTCATTGAGCGCCCTCAAAACTGAATATTTTGGTAGCGTGGCCTCTGACTCATCCTTCCCCTGCTCTCTAGCTATCTGTCTTCCCCGTTCTCGATACTTTTCTAACTTCTTTTCAAACCGAGCATGTAACCTTTTCACAGCTACAGATGTATCGTCCAACGAGTACAAATCTCCCTCTTCCAATGGCCGCAGGTATCCTTTCTAAACGTCAAGTTAGTAAAAATGCTCATGAACAAATGCTTATGATCAGCTTTTTCTGGGGGCACGCCTCCAGCCCCCCAGGGTCGGCTTCGCCGAGGCTTAGGTCATCTCAAGGTTTCCATCAAGGGAAGATGTTCAAAAAGAAAAGGTCTAATACGTTCAATTGTCCCATTGAACGTGGATTTTCCAATATGTGAGTACAATGAGTCCTTCCTTGAAGTGGAACAATAAAAAGACGACAAAGGTTGATCAATTGTGCCACGAAGGTTGTATTCTCCAATAATTGAGTCAACAAGGCTCTTCCGTGAAGTACAATAGAGCGGCTGCGTCCATTTCCGAAAAAAGAGGACCAAGATAACTTCCGCAGATTTAGATCGGCTTAGCCCGTGTTCTTGCCTAAGCTGGCGGATTTTACAGTTGAACAACAAGGCTAGCCCTTCTTTTTCTACAAGAGTGTGTCCAACCGACAATTGATCATCTTCGAAGGGATAGCGAAAATGTGCACTTACCGTTAGAAGAGGAGTGATCCATGAAAAAGTGAGTCTTGAAAAAATGGAAGCATCAGGTTCGGGATACTTTTCCGGAACCTCAGGTACAGGAGGTATTGTTCGTCCTGTAAAGATTGTTAACAATCGATGAGGAGAACGCCCATTTTGTAACGGTGTTGTATTATCCTCCGAGGTCATTCTGGTGGTTGTCTCTTGTTCTTTTGAAGATCACCCGGCTAGAACGAAAGTGCCTACTTTTCCCTCGGATTATTAACTCCGTTTCAATAGTTAGATATGTATGATTTGTAGGCCGCTGTACCTGTCGCCACTAGTTTTACTGATATATCCGGTCAACTGTCGGTCTCCCGCCATGAATAATAGTCTACTTTCGAGATGCATGTCTCGGATCTCCGCTCGGAAACCTCGGGCTAAATTCCGAAATCGAAAAATTGCGTCCGATGATATTTACTCATCTTACCCAACTTTTCCGCCCCACTTAAGCATCAATTGGACTTCTGTCATTGTATATTCTTTTTTGTATACTCTTTATTTTGTATACTCTTTTTGTAGACTGAATGGGTGTGTTGCGCGAAGCGCGGGGTGTATGGGAACGCGGGGTTCTCCAGTTATCGGAGTCCTGCAGTAGGGCTAAACAGGAAGGGCTGAACAATCCACCAGTTTCGAATTCGAACCCTTCCTAATACTTGATAGAAACACAGCTCTGCGTTAAGATTGTAGGGAGCCAGCACCCTGTATCCCTGTAGCTCTGCGAGCCATCATTGAATAGAAAGAATAAAGACTACCCAAATCTTCGAGCGAAGCGAGCCCCAGGGCCTGGGGGCGCGCCCCCAAGAAAAACAGCTACTGGCTGAGGATTTGCAGGGGGGCAGCCCCCTGCATCCCCGTGGCTCTGCGAGGCTTCATCGAGTACGTATATACCCAGTCCCAGGTTGCACTTCGCGGAGGTAGGCTGAATGCATTCAGTCGGAACACACTAGAAGTCTATGTATATTTATCTCAGTTGCAACAATGACGTATCAGCACCATTTTTCACTATGATTTTCTCCTAAAACAAGATTAATTGGATTCTTGGTCCTTTTCGTGGTGCCTGAATCTTACTTTTGCCGATTACTTAAAGTTAATGGCCTCTTATACTGTACAGGAAGCGTCATTCCCTGGGAAAAGTAGCTTGTGATATCGAAGTGGCAATATATCAGTACGAAACTCTATTAGAGCCCAACCGTATTCGTCGAGGTTTCGATGTCTTTCTAGCTCAAGAAAGAGGTGGCCTCCGAGGCTGCAAATTTGCTTCTATTTCTAGAAAGAGAAAAACACAAATAGGTCAATTGGCTAATAGGTTATATGTAATGTGTTCCTTTCTATTCCATGAAGCCTCGCAGAGCCACGGGGGTGCAGGGGGCTGACCCCCTGCAATTCTAACCGCTGAGGGCTGTTTTCTGGGGCACACCCCCAGACCCCTAGGCTCGCTTCGCTCGAGGCTGTGGGTATGTACTTGATGAAGCCTCGCAGAGCTACGGGGGTGCAGGGGGCTGGCCCCCCGCAATCCTCAGATAGGTCAAATAGTGTATTTTCGTCTTACCTACGCGTGTGGGTGACGCGTCTCGACGGAGTTGAGTTTTAAGTTGTCCCAAGCTCAACAATCTTTGGGATATGCATTAGAACGGCGTTGCAGGGAGATGGACCCGACTTTTGAGGCGATTATTGCATGGGTAAGAAGAAAATAGTGGTTTTGTGATACTCAAATGCTAATCTCATAGGTCAACTCTTTTAAGAGTGAGCATGCGCCGGTTGTGGAGTCGCTGACTCCTCTGGCGACACCGTTTATCCTGAATGAAATGCTAAAGGAGATTGATCCTAATTTCTTTACCTACGAAGAACTGAATAAGCCACTGCCATCAAACCATGTGGTTGTGAAGAATGCGTCTAGTCGCGAGTTTCTAAAACAATTGCACCAACTGAAATGTGTGTTGGCTAGCATCGAACGGTATTACAGGTTGACCACGGGGCGGCGATTGCCAGAGGATGAGCTTCCAAACTTGGTCCATTTGGCAACCGATAAATTGGATTCGGAGATCGTAAAGTTGGTTAAGCTGATCATGGTCACTGCTGTGATTTGTGAGGATCGCAAGGAGCTCTTTATCAATCGCATTCAACAGTTGGAGCCAGATGTTCAGACAACAATTATGCATATCATAGGACCTGTGCTGGCAGAAGAATTTGGTGATGCAGAAAGCCCTTCTCTGAAGTCTGAGGAACCTACTGAGGATGACGGAATGCATAGTACTGTGAAGAGAGAAATTGCTCTTGAGGAGGAGATCGCCCGACTGCTTTCTGAGAGGGAGAATGGCGAAATGCTCCGAAACCAAATCAATGAGCTGAAAACTCAGAATGAACAGCTCCAACAGCGTCTAGAACATCAAGATGGCGATGGAGACGAATTGAGCGGGACAACAAATTCGAACGATATATCCAGATCGAACGCTGTAGACAGATCCGAACTGGAGGTGTATATAATAGAGCTCGAAACACAGGTGCGTGACCTACAGTCAAAGACGGATCAGGATGAGTTGACCATTCGCCAACTTTCAGAGTCCTTGACCAAATCGTCCGACAACCACACCGCAGAGCTACAAGCACTGAAGGATAAGCTGCGTGAGTCTGAACATGTCTGCCAACGGCTTCAGAATGTTGAAAAAGTGGCAGATAGGTACAAGCGAAAACTCCAGGATCAGAGTGATCTGGAACGCCAAATTGAAACTCTGGAACGGGAAAACTCCAAGCTACGAAACAAACTGACTGACGATCATACAAATGAAAATAATAATGACGACAACGAAGACGACGATGATGAAAACATTGCTGTCAAACTGCATAAAGCCCAGCAAAAGCTTTCCAGCCTAGAAATTAATGCACATAAATCCCAATCCCTAGCCGATGAACGCCAACAAAAGATCCAAAGCCTACAATCCCAGCTAGAAAAACTCAGCAACAGCGATGATATCCCGCTACAGTCGATCAAGAATGCTCACGCCATCTATAATAACCCGGAATTAGTCCAACGGCAACCAGAGGTAAACGAAATCAAAGAGCTACTCTCCAACACTGACGAAAACTACGATACACTAATTTCCAACTACACACAGCTAGTTCTAGATAAAAAGCACCTCCAACAATCAGTCCAAAACCTCACCACCGAGCTCGAATTAATATCAGGCGCATGGTATTCCCTCGCCTCTCGTATCCAACAACAGAATGTCGCAGTCACCAAGAAAATATATCAATCACCCAAAGGTTGGCTGTCAAAACAACGTCAAGCCTTGGATCGCATCTTCTAGAAATATACTTTATCCATCGTCAACCAGAACACCCCGAATAGTACTATAACCTACTGTTCTTTTCCAAAAAAGAACCGAAAGCGTTAACCCTGCGGGGCTTCGACGAATAGACTAGGGGTTGATTGTTTTGAAAGAATTAAAGCCAGCACACTCACCGGAGAGTAAAATAATAGCTAGAATTAATGTACGTTCATAAGGTTTCGATCTTCATAGCAAAGTTAGCTGGAGAAAACCACACCGGTGTTAAGTTTGCAGGGGGCTAGCCCCCCTGCATCCCCATGGCTCTGCGAGGCTTCAACGAATAGAAAGAATGGCCGTTAACGTTTAGGTACTTTCGTCAAAGCATTAATTTGGAATTACCCCTTAGTGACTATATATACGTGAGCGTGAGCGCCCCTAGCGTATGGTTAACCTCTGACTATTATTTTCTGGGGTTAAACGGGAATGTCTCGGAAATTTTCTGTGCATGTATGCAAGGGCTAATATTGTATGAGTTAGGCGCATTGAGAGGCTGAGTCTTCAAAAATTCCCAAAATTAGAATCGGAACTGGGACCATCCGATCGACCCGACAAAACATTAATAAAGACCGGTTCGGAAAACTCAACACTAACTACTAACACCATCTATACTGTGTAATAATGGATCCACAAAAACAACAAGGCTACTACGGCCCACCACCACAGTATCAGCCTCCCCAGCATCCACAATATGCGGTTCATCCAAATGCCTCGGGCCCGTCTGGATCAGCAGCAGATTATTACGCTCAAGCGAACCATGACACCAATATGAACATGTATACGCCTAACTATGGTCCTCAGTCTGACTTTCGAGGTGTCCCACCTCCACAGCAATACGGATATCCCCCGCAGCAGGGATACGGATATCCGCCACCTCCTCCACAACATTACTACTATCCGCCACAACCACAGCCTGTATTCGTCAGCCAACAACCGGCAGATAGAGGCATGGGAGCCGGTGGTGCTGCGGAAGGCTGCTGCTTAGGTATCTTGGCCTCCCTCTGCTTCTGCTGCACAATGGACATGCTTCTCTTCTAATTTATCTACCCCTGCATATACCACTATTTAATACAAGACTCTAATATAACGTCTTCTCTAGCCAAAATACTAACCACATACCTATATATCGCTAGCTCTTTTACTGGGGTCTGCCTCCTGGCTGCTTCACAGTTTCCGTATGCTGAAGTTTTCAAAACTGATATATAAACAACTTTTAATTTCAGAAACTCAGCCTTTTAAGTGTATTCTTCTGTTTCCCTAGCTGAGGAGCTCATGGATAAGATTTCAGGGGGCTAGTCGCCTGCCACCCCAGTGACTCTGCGAGGCTCCAACGAATAGAATGAATGAATCACAACCCAAAACCTCGCGAAGCGAGCCCAGGGGGTCTGGGGGCGTGCCCCCAGACAGCTATTTGTGGGTCTTCGTGGCGCCTCAGGAAAACTACATACGGTGAAATAGAGGATGATTAGAATTTGTTAGATTAGTAGATGCAAAGGGATTACAGTTTGGTCGTCGGATAGGCTTGCGGATCGCGTTTATGAGGTTTTGAGATGACGATGAATGCGTCGTTACGTTTTGCGTCGTCAATAGTTTGAACAAGGCGAGTCTTGAACTGTCGTCCGAGAGTGGAGCATTGTCTAAGGAGGTTCATGTCGGAGCCCTTTGGAGTGACTGCCATGTCGTGGTGACGGAGGGTTTTGTGTCGTGATTCGGATATGAGTTCCGAGAAGTCATAGAGCTTTCCGGTGGGTATGATGTCGTTCTTTACGAAGAACCCGTCGTCGGCGGTGGAACGCTCCATCATCCAATCATGACCAAGCGACACACGGGCAGGTTTCTTTCGGTCCTTGGACTGCTGTCTGACGACAATGCCCTCTTCTTGGAACTGTTGAAGGGCAGTCTTGAGCAACTCCTTGTTGACGGATTCATAGTAGGTGATGTGTCCTTGGTGGTACAGAGTTTTACCCAATGCCTGCGCCTTGTTGAGGAACTCCTTTTCTTCGACCCAGACAGTGGCATTGTCGGCTGAGGTCTCTCGGTCTTTCAAGTCTGGGACGAGCATGAAGAGCGCTACACAGGACAGCCAGAAGCCGTCCATGAATGGCCAGATGAGATAGCAGTAGAAATCAAACATTTCGTAGCCCATGCCAAGCTCTGTAGAAGAGAGCTCGACAATGACAATGTCATCGTCCTCCTTGGATGGATACACAATGCCCTGTCTATGCAGCGTTTCGAGTGTCTGGACAAAGTTCTCGTAGAGACCTTCCGATGCATACACAAATTCTCCAGAAAGCAGACTGGATAGGAATCCAACTTCCTGTAGAAGCTCGGCTTTGGAAATTTTAGGATTACCGTTGCTTCGTCGAATTAGCGTGTACATGGCCACAGTGACAATGGCCTCGGAAACAAACAGATGAATGACCTGATTTCTATAATAACTCAGTTTAAATGCGTCTTTGGCGTAATAGATTGGTTCAATTAGACCCTTTTCCTCCTTTCCAACCAGGTCAGATCCAAGAACCTTGAGACCGTTCGCCACCATGGCCTCAATGTCCTTGAACACAAGACATTCCTCGCTCTTCATCGACACTGTGCCCACGCGACCGTCGGCCTGATGAATCTTGCGAATCAGCCATCTAACCTTTGTCACAAGTGTCTTCATGGTGATGCCACGTCCCGTGGATGTCAATAGAACAGTGCCAATGAGCGACGTTGGCATTACCACCGATGCCTTGTTGATGTCAGAGAGAATACGATACCCCATGGAACGCAGTAGCCTGGTCTTTTGGTCCCCTGTGACTGTTGTTGGTGTCAAGTTTGTGACCAGCGACTTAGAAGATTCAATGTTTAGTTGGTTAATCACATATCCCTTCAACGACCATGGCTTGAAAAACCTGACATCCACACGTCCCATTCGCAGAGAGAGAATCTTTGATGCGTTAATAAAGTCTTGGAAGGATTCCTTTTGTTTTTCCTTCCCGAGCAACTCTGTCGCATACGACTCGCCCTCTACAACCTTGTCGTATTGTGTAGAAACAGGCACGATCCACGTGTCCTCCACCTCACCCGACAAAAGCGCATCAAGGATATACTTTAAAATGCCAAACTTGGGCGGAAGTAACTTGCCTGTACGGGAACGCGTGCCTTCTACAAAGCATTCAAAGTTATACCCACCCTTCAGCAGGGTTTCAATGTATCCCTGCACGACGGAATGATACAATTGATCGTCACCAAACGATCGTCTAATATACATGGCGCCCGCCTGACGCAACATGGGCCCAATCACAGCAAAATTGAGGTTATCTCCAGCTACCACCACAGGCAGAGACAGGCCAAATCTAAAACAAATGACCTGAATGGCGATATAGTCTATATGCGATTTGTGACAAGGCATAAAGATGAGCGACTGGTTCTTCCCCTCCAACTCTCTAGCCTTGTCCCTCAACATGTCTATCTCCTCGGAATTGACATGAACCCCCTGGTGATAGGTCCGAGAAAACATCTGCGCAACCGAATAGTACATAAACTTGAGCACACCCTTTCTCTGAAACAAACAAATCATGTCATCTACCATCTTATCTGCAATAGACGTCAAATTCGCCTCAATCTCCTGTCGTCTACTGGGACTCGGGTTGCTCCATTTCTTCTCATGTTCAATAGCTCGCTCCGCCAAGCGTGATATGCAGTTTCTAATTGTCGGACTGGCCATTGTCTTTTCATGCATCTCGTCCGAAAATCCCGGATAATACAGGTCCTGGCCCACGTAATTGTCATAAGCGCGCCATGACGAGCTCTGAACATGTCGAGCCAGGGTCTTTAGAAACTCCAGTGGATCCTCTCGAAATCGCTTAAACTCCACAACTAAATTGTTCGTCTGCAGCTCCTCATCCTTCTGCGCCTGCTTCCTACCAAGCAAGTCAACGTCAATATCACCCTCTTCCGGTCCCATGTTGTGTGCGTCGTGCCGTATCTGAGACCGACCCCCGGTTTTATACTCTAAAGCCTTGAATCCTCACACTCGTTGGGGATTTTTACCCCAGAAAAAGGTTGGGGTTAAACGCGTTTTGCGCGTCAAGCGAGGTAAAAACCTTCGATTTTCAGCTGATCGTGCAGCAACCACCCGCCTTTCCTATCGAACTAAGAAATAAGCCAGTAGTTTTTCTGGAGGTCACGCCCCCAGACCCCCTGGGTCGGCTTCGCCGAATTTTAAATAGGAAAGCAATGGTTCTAATAGAAAAAAAGGGTTGAAGAGATTTGTTTCCGTCCCTTGATGGTCACGTGACACAAGAAAGGATCGGATGTGCAGAGCTAATTATCGTGTTCTAGGAATACGATTTACTGTTCGGTTAGTAAACTTGGGTCAATTGGTTCCTCATGACCAGATTCCAAACCATCAAGACCTGGTTGACGGATTATGGGTTATAAATTCTTCTAAGAAAGAAAACAACATTGTTTTCAGATCCCCTACTACCTGAACAGTGATTTGCTGTAAGCAATACCTGCAGAAGTCTTAGTTCTTTGGTGTCATTACATATATGTACAGGATTATTGATGGTGTGGATATATGGGGCAGGGTCCCTGTAATTTCTTCTCAGACTACGAGTTCCAGACGTCCTAAACCAACATATCTCTTGCCGGAGAAGACGACGAAACATTGCTGTTCTTAAAAGAATACAATGTAACCCATAGTTCGCCGATTCGTTATATAAATACTCGAGCTCCGGTTTATCTACAGTAAACAACTCGTGGGGTAGGTTTGCAGGGGGCTTGCCCCCTGCACCCCTGTGGCTCTGCGAGGCTCCAACGAATAGAAAGAACGAACCACAGCCCATAACCTCGCGAAGCGAGCCCAGGGGGTCTGGGGCATACCCCCAGAAAACAACAACAGGGCTAGGATTGCAGGGGGCCAGCCCCCTGCACCCCCGTGGCTCTGCGAGGCTCCAACGAATAGAAAGAATGGGTCACAGCCCATAACCTCGCGAAGCGAGCCCAGGGGGGCTGGGGGCGTGCCCCCAGAAAACAACAACTGGCTTAGGTTTGCATGGGGGCCAGCCCCCTGCACTCCCGTGGCTATGCGAGGCTCCAACGCATAAAAAGAAGCTATTAGGCTTATTAGTTTCTTGGGAAAAATACGCAGGGCCCTACGCCTAATCTACATAATATTGGGTTTCGTGACTTATATTGTATTCGGCGAAACAGAAGTAGCGATTGCTTTCTCCTTACTAGTATTAATAGGGGTTTCGTAGACTTCCGCTAAGTGGAACAACGCTTTTTGCTTCTTTTTCTGGAAAAAGAAGAATAGCACTAGAAAGGGTCTCAATCGGTCCATAGTTTTTTCTGCGAAGCAGAGCAACGTTTTCTTTCTTCCTCCCGAAAAGGGAAAATGATCTAGTTTAGATATGCGGACAGCCGGATATGAATGTTTGAGAATTCAGGGGGTGTGGAGATGGGCGTGGTTGCCATAGGAACGGACGGGTCGGCGGGCCGACGGAATTGAGTTTTGAAAAATTCAGTCATGTTTAAGTGAGTGTGTGGGTGAAACGAAGGTAGACACATAAAGATGCCATCTCAGCTTGAGCTGCCTGTAGCGAGTGAACCATTGACGCTGTCGCAGGTCGTGAAGGCCTTATTGGCGGTGGGTCTGTATGATTCATCGAGCAAGGTGGCTGGTAACGACGCGACTGCATTCCCAGTGTTAAAGGTGGAGAATGAGGGCCAGTTGATTGAGGCCAATGCGATGGTTCGATATTTGTCCAAGGCCAAGCTTTCATCCAAGGATGAGGAGTTTATTCTGTATGAGGAGACTGTACTTTACGACGCCTTGAAGAAGAAATCAAAGTTAGATGAAAAGACGTGTCAGGATCTAAGTTCAAGACTGCAAAACGGCGACATCAATGCAGTTAATATAATTATATTCTCTGCCCTTCAGGGCTTGGTCAGTTTTGTGGGCAAGGGGGCTCTTTCTCAGGACCTTCAGTTACTTTTGTGGTACCAGAAGTTTTCTGGTAACCCAAGAGTTCAGACTGCCCTCAAGAACTTGAACCAGTTCACATTTAAGGAGGAGGGCGCGGCCTCTGCGCCTACTTCCCGTGTTGCATCTGCTGTCTCGGCGCAGAAACCTGCAGCAGCACCAGCGGCACCGGCAGCGTCCACTGAGAAGAAAGCTGAAGAACCCAAATCCGAGGCGCCACCTCCACCTGAACGCACTGGTGAGATTAAGGTGATGGAGGATGTCAAAGTTAAGAAGCAGGGTGACAAAATTTTGCCCAAACAGGGTGAAAAGAACATCCTCATCACATCGGCATTGCCATATGTTAACAATGTGCCACATTTGGGTAACATTGTTGGTAGTGTTTTGAGTGCCGACATCTTTGCACGATATGCCAAGGCCAGAAACTACAATGCTTTGTATATTTGTGGTACGGATGAGTATGGAACTGCCACCGAGACCAAGGCGTTGGAGGAGAAGATGTCTCCTTACGACTTGTGCACAAAGTACTACACCATTCATAAGGATGTGTATGATTGGTTCCAAATTGGCTTTGACCATTTTGGCAGAACCTCCACCGATAAGCAGACTGAGATTGCCCAGGGAATTTTCCTCAAGCTTCATGAAAACGGCTATCTCGACGGACAAACCACCGAGCAGCTCTATTGTACCAAGCACGAGGGTTATCTCGCCGATAGATTTGTAGAGGGTACCTGTCCCAAGTGTGGGTATGAAGATGCTCGTGGTGATCAATGTGACAAATGCGGTCAACTGTTGAATCCATTTGAGCTCATTGAGCCACGCTGTAAGCTGGACAATGAACAACCTGAGAAGCGCAACACCAAGCATGTTTTCCTGTCACTTGACAAACTTCAAGAAAAGGTTGAAAAGTGGTGCAACGAGTCTCAGCAAACTGGCCATTGGTCCAAGAATGGTAAGACCATTACTCAAAACTGGTTCAAAGAGGGCCTTCGACCACGTGCCATCACTAGAGACCTGAAGTGGGGTGTCCCCGTTCCTTTGGAGGAGTACAAGGACAAGGTGTTGTACGTTTGGTTTGACGCGTGTATTGGTTACGTGTCTATCACTGCTGCCTATACCGACGAATGGGAGAAGTGGTGGAAGGATCCAGAGAACGTTAAACTTTACCAATTCATGGGTAAGGATAACGTCCCATTCCACAGTGTCATTTTCCCCTCGTGCCAAATTGGCACCAACGAAGAGTGGACCATGCTCAACACGCTCAGCACCACCGAATATCTTCAATATGAAGGCGGCAAATTCTCTAAATCTCGAGGTCTCGGTGTTTTTGGCAACAATGCTAAGGACATTGGCTTATCGCCATCCGTGTGGAGATACTACCTGGCTTGCGCGCGACCAGAAACCTCTGATTCCCAATTCTCCTGGTCAGACTTTGTTTCCCGCAACAATAACGAACTGCTGGCTAATCTCGGTAACTTTGTTAACCGTTTGGTCAAGTTTGTCAACTCTAGCACCAAATACAATGGCGTCATTCCGGAATACAATCCTGAAAAGGCTCTCGGCGAAGTTTACACAAACTTCAAAAAGGACGTTGATGGACTTCTTTCTGAATACGTCTCCATCATGGATGACGTTCAATTGAGACGAGGTCTAGAAATTGCCATGCAAATCTCCGCCCGTGGTAACCAGTTCCTCCAAGAAAACAAACTCGACAACAACCTCTTCCTCAATACCCCAGAAAAGTCCCACGCCGTCATTGCCGTTGGTCTCAACTTGATCTACATTCTCTCTGCCGTCCTCACCCCTTACATGCCTGAAACCTCCGAATCCATTCTCGACCAACTCAATGCCCCCGCTCGCTCCATTCCTGAGAAATTCGACATGCCTCTTCTGCCTGGCCATAACATTGGCAAGGCCAAATATCTCTTTAAGCGCATTGAGGACTCCAAGATTGACGAATGGAGACAAAAGTATGGTGGCCAACAACAGAAATAGACATCGTGTTAATAAACCCCTCAACAACCCCAGAATCTTTTTGATTCTTTTTCGAAAAAAAGTAATAAAAGATCTCCTTCGAGGCTTCTTGACTTTTATAAGCGTTAGCCCTACGGAGCTTGTAGTTTTTAGATTACGTCTATTCTTTTCCAAAAAAGGGTTAAAAGTGTAAGCCCTGTGAGGTTCCAAGTTTATGGAGGTTCTGGCTTAATTCGATTCTTCCAAAGAGCTAAAATTAAAGCTGTAGGGAGGTTTCGCGAGCAATGTTATATATGAGCTGCACCCTCTATACTTCCGCGGCCGAGTGCACTGCATGTTAAACGTGTTTCGGTTACTAATTAAAAGATATCGGCACGTAGTAGTTATTCTTTCTATTCGTTAAAGCCTCGCAGAGCCACGGGGGTGCAGGGGGCCAGCCCCCTGCAATCCAAACGCAGAATTTGTTTTCTGGGGGCAGGCCCCCAGACCCCCAGGGCTCGCTTCGCTCGAGGCTAGGGGTAGTGTTCTATTCTTTCTATTCGTTGAAGCCTCGCAGAGCCATGGGGGTGCAGGGGCTGGCACCCTGCCAGTCCTAACCCAGAACTAGCACTTTTTTTTGTGCGGGTATGTCGCATGCACTTGGACCCTCTGGATCTGCTTCACCGAAATTGGGTCAACAAACCTGCTGAAGAATACCTCTAAACATGGTATTTCTGCTTCTAGAAAGCAGAACATACATTGTGGGGTTTGATCATTCCGCATGAAGAAAGGTTTCCGCTTCAATGGGTTGTGAGGTATCAAAGTACACAACTTATATCAAATGACCCACGCTGTATCCAAAATTCGGAGAGTGACCAGTAGTGCGGGTAAATCCGTGAAAAACTGGGCTAGTGGGAAGGGAAGATCCTCCCCTGCCTGCAGGGAAATGTCGATCATGCATACATGCATTGGATAGCATGTTGCGCGGGAGACGCGTGTGGACCCTTAACCGTTTGTTTTATTTTTGGTGGTAGCGTACGGCTAAATGAACCGCTCCACAGGTCTAGGTACCGGGTACCAGGCAGGTGCATTTGACCGAATAACCCGGGGAAATGCATTAATTGCGTGATTGGTGCATCTAACTAAGGCTTAGTAGTAGGAAATAAGAAAGAATAGCTGGTGAAGTTTTTGTCAAAGCTGGCGCGCATGGTTCCGCCTCGGAAATAGTTTTTTTTTTTTTTTTTTTTTTTTTTTTTTTTTTTTTTTTTTTTTTTTTTTTTTTTTTTTTTTTTTTTTTTTTTTTTTTTTTTTTTTTTTTTTTTTTTTTTTTTTTTTTTTTTTTTTTTTACTATTGGCCCATGCGGCCCACCATTACTCCGAAAACTGACGATCCTGACGCTATAGGCTAATTTAAAGCCAAAAAACATCTGGATAGTCAGTCTAATCTATTATTTTGTTGTGGGTACGGTGATATTTGTCCTGAACTTGCCTATTGAATTCCTGAAAGGCATCGGTGCATTCTCGATCACGTCCAAATCAAAACCATTATTATTAGCCGGGGATTCACTGGATGAATCCATATTTCGAATTATGAAATATAAAATACTGCTACCAGATCGTAATTCCCTTAGAAACCCCTGAAAATTACTGGATTAGGTCAACCGAGATGAGACGGCATTTTTTACCATCCAAACCGAGATAAACCTGAATCGTAGGCTCACTTAACCTACATATGGCACATAACCGGTTCCTGGCCTGAAGATTTAACAATTAAGCAGAACTAATGTGGAGATTGTAACCGAGACCGAAACTAGCCGCGGAGTTTGTCAATTGATTGGTCCCGAAAGCTTAAGTCCGAATGACTAATTCACAAGGTCATCGGAGGAAACCGTCTCAGATCCAATGCTTGTCAAGTAATTGATTACTAGTGCTTTAGCACGAGTAATAAAGTGCATTTCAATTCAAATTCGACTTCTCAAATTAAGATTCAAATGACCTCCTGAAAAATCAACTTCCCACTATACGCCAGAATAGAGGCCAATAACTTATCCTCAGCGCCACACATACATAAACCCAGCTGTTCGCTCAATCGTGCATAAATTCATCGGAAACTTGCAAGTCGTACGGCCGGTTTATCCTTACGCAGTTTGGTTCATTTCACCATTGCACGTGCTCTACTTCGGTCCGGTATGCACTATCCAAACATAACATTTATTTTTTCACCGATTGTTCCTTGAATTCTGATTAACTCGTGAAACTAGAGATTACCGTCCAATCTATTCAGTTTGACTGTGCAGAATTTTTGTTGATATCCTTTTGTAAAGACACATCGTCTAACTCGAAGTCAACAACCAATTGTATGTGGTGACTCTTATTTTCTTCGAACTTCAGGAAAGGAAGCAAAAATACTTCCGGAGGGGCTCAATTTATCTGCAAGTCGTACTATATCATGCACTAAGTGTGCTTATTGAATTTTACTATTGCCTAACTTAATTGTCTTTCAAGCAGCCTCTTACTATTAACTTTATTTAAAACAAATGCTGGTCTAATAGGTTTAAAAATGGATTAATTTAGGAGTTGTCTACAAGAGTTTGATTTCATAACAGTACTATACTAAACTTTTCTGGGGGCACGCCCCCAGACCCCCAGGGCTCGCTTCGCTCGAGGTTATGGGTAACGTTCGTCTTTCATTCGATGGAGCCTCGCAGAGCCACGGGGGTGCAGGGGGCTGGCCCCCTGCAAATCCTGGCCCAGTAGTAGTCTAGACACTTTCATCCTCCACAGCATAAGGAGACAGTCCAAGTAGATTGTGACTAAACCAAAGCTATCTAAAACACTTTTCTACTTCTTGAAAATATTCTGCAAGTGACCTTCTAGCTATCAGCATCGATTTCTGCGAAGCAGAATAACGCTCACTCTACTACTCTTTCTGGAAAAAAAAAAAAAAAAAAAAAAAAAGATGAATTGGCAAAGTGTAACTTTGATTCTGAAGAACTCGCCATAGTCCATGTGTAGCTCAGATTTCCCTTGAACTAACCTCCGCGCAGCGGACCAACGCTTTTGGTTCTTTTCTGGAAAAGAACAAACACGGCAACAACCAATTGCCTAGTGATTGGTTAGTAGTCGGTTTCTGACTTTAGGGTTTCTGCAGAACTCGCCTTAGTTCTATGTGTAGATCAGATTTTGCCTTGAACTAACCTCCGCGCAGCGGACCAACGCTTTTGGTTCTTTTCTGGAAAAGAACAAACACGGCAACAACCAGTTGCCTAGTGATTGGTTAGTAGTCGGTTTCTGATTGTAGGGTTTGGTTACCCGGGGAGTAAATGGGCCGATGAGCCGCACGCATGATGAGATTCAAGATAACGAGCGGCGGCAGCCAGCCAAGGAGTAGGAGGGACTGAGGCGGGCGGAGTAGTGGCCACCGATTGTCTATAGGTTTCACTTTTGAGTGGGATGGGCCAGAGCGGGTGGCGGAAAGGGGCCGCTTGGGCTGAGGGAGATTTTTGATGCTTGAACATGATAATTTCCTTCGGCTATCGGTGGAAGTCCAGGGACCGCCGGGAAGGTCGATATACAGTGTGCATAGAAGCTGGCAGTGGCCCATGCAAGCAGGTCTGCAGAAATCCGACGCCAAAAGAGTCATCAGGGATGGGGGACCAATCAGAGCCGATAAAAAGATAGATAAGCGCCGCGCAAGCCGCGCCCGACTTCGGGGAGCGAGATCGGCCGCCACGCGGGACCTGGTTCCGCTTCGGCGGGAAAATAGCGTTCGAGGACGGATTGTAGAGGGAAAAATGGCCATGGCTAGACGTGGATAGTCAGTAGAATGGCTGTGATGGAATTGTAGAGCCCGGGACAAATCCGATGATGGGTTGTAGAGGCCGACGGAAAAAATGGGGGGTTGGAAGCGAGATGTGTGGGTGTGGACCAAATGCGGGGTGTGACTCTGATTATCATTTTGACGATGATGAAATAAATACGCACGCACAACGTACGTATTTATATATTATGCTTCATGACTGAAAACCATGGCACCTGCTGACGGAATGAGCATAAACATGATTAATCGGACGTTGAGTTCCAAGGAACGACGTCGTAAACGACGTCTGGTCGACCCAGATAAGCGCAAGCGTATTGCAGTTGCCTGCGAGACGTGTAAGAAGCGCAAGAAGAAGTGCAATGGCAGCCAGCCCTGCAAGCTGTGTGATGCAAAGGGCTATGCGTGTGTGTATATTCAGCGGGTTGGGCCGAACGATGAGCTGGAGGAGGAGACAGATCGTCGACGAAGCAGCACGACGAACACAACAACTGATCAAATGTATGCCGCTGCTATGCAAAATCAGTATTATGAAAATAATGCCGCCAATAATACTACTACTACTACCAGTAGTAGTCCCAACACGAGTGCTCCAGCAAGTGTGTCTGCTCCATCACCGGGGGCCGGTGGAAAGAGCGTGAGTAGTAGTGGATTTCAATACATTGGCCAGAGTTGTACCATTTCGCTGATTGAGCAAATCCGCCATCTCCTGAGAACTTCCAACAGTGGGTTGACGCTGAGTAACGATTTTTTGTCAAACTCGTATATTGACACGCCCTATCCCAAGACTTCCACATATCCCATTCAGCTACCCTCGCGGGAGCAGGCGGACCGACTGGTCAACCATTTTGTGGAGAACATTCAAGCGATAACATATGTTTTTGACATGGATTCGTTTTATTCCTCCATAAACGAGGTGTATCGCGATCCATTATCAACCCCGTCCTCTTCGTTATGTCTGTTGCATTTGGTGTTTGCCCTCGGCTCAGTGTACGACGATGAGTGCAATGTTTCTTCCGACTTGTTTTTCGATTCTGGACGGAAATTGCTTGATGAAGCTCCCATTGATTATGGCGAGGTGTGGGTGGTGGAAGCCTTTCTCCTCGTCTATCTCTACCACGAAATCAAGTGTCGACGAAACGGGTCGTGGGTAGAACTGGGCAAGGCCATTCGCCATGCACAGGCTCTAGGGATGGACAGAAGTTTGGCCAATAACGACACTCATCGTGTCAATCTGTGGAAATCCCTGTACATCCATGATACCCTAACGTCAACATATTTGGGCCGATCACGAATCGTCCCTCGCTTTCATCTCGACCAAAGCGTTTCTCCACTGGATCATTTTGTATCGCTATGCAATATTGTGGGGGACATTCATCAGCACATATATCAATCCACCCGGTTCTCGTCCAACGCGCTCTATGGACTCATCACTGCATTGAAGGATTGGCTGTCATCGTTCCAAACACGAACTGTAGACGTTAACGACAAGCTCAAGGTTCTTTTGAACCTTACATATCTTCACACCATCATCCTGCTAACCCGTCCCTTTCTCTTCCATGCATCAGTCAACGGCTACAGCCACAAAACATTCAACGACCTCGCCCTGTCGTGCATCCAAAGCGCATTCTCAACATCCAAAATCATTGTTGACTTCAACTCCACCCTACCCAGCCTGTGGAAATCACCCACAATCGTGTACTATTTATTCACCGCGGGATCTGTCCTCCTCCTGTATCGTTTCCGTCGCCGAAACGCCATAACACCACCATCGGAATATTCCTCGCTTATTTATTCGGCCCTGGACAACACTATCACCCACCTGTCGAAATATTCCGACATTGACACATCCGCCAAGCAGTTCTATCTAACCCTAACGGAACTCGACGATATCATCAAATCCTCCTCACCCCAAGCTGCATCCACGGAAGCCTCCTCTCCACCACGCTCACCGGCATCCGAAAATTCTCTCATGACGTTGGCAACGCTATCAGAACAACGCCGTTCATCGGTAGTCGGCGGAACAGCTAATCAGCCGCCCACCCCACCACCAGTTTCACCGACGTTTACCGAAGACGAAGAAATCATCAAAAAGCGTCGCACCTCATCCTTAACTTCCGCCCCCCATATTTATGACAATATCCCCGTCCTGGGCCTCGACAACCTCTCTCTTGAGACTACTAACCATTGGACTTTTACCTCCCGCGGTCCCCTAATGACAACTTTTGACACCCCCATCGAAGGTGTCATCATGACCCCTTGTTATTAGTTATTTAATATACTCATTCGCATAGTTCGAGAGCCTGTTATCCTCTTCTTTTTCCAGAATAAAAGACGACCTTCGGACAAGCCGACCAGTCCCCTGCAAAAACCTAACCCAGGTGTGGTTTCTGGGGGCACGCCCCCAGACCCCCAGGGCTCGCTTCGCTCGAAGTAATGGGTAGTGTTCTGTACCTTCTATTCGTTGAAGCCTCGCAGAGCCACGGGGGTGCAGGGGGCTGGCCCCCTGCAAACCTAACCCAGGAGTAGTTTTTCCGGAGGCATGCCCCCAGACCCCCAGGGCTCGCTTCGCTCGAAGTTATGGGTAAGGGTTAGTTTGTTGAAGCCTCGCAGAGCCGCGGGGGTGCTCTGCAAACCTAACCCAGGAGTAGTTTTTCTGGGGGCAGGCCCCCAGACCCCCTGGGCTCGCTTCGCTCGAAGTTATGGGTAGTGTTCTGTATTTTCTATTCGTTGAAGCCTCGCAGAGCCATGGGGGTGCAGGGGCCTAGCCCTCTGCGAATTCTAATCTAACAGCTGGCTCATGTTATAGCCAGGCCTAAGACTCAATATCGGTTGCTGGAAGCAAAAAGCGTTACTCTTGTTGGCAGGGGACCATCTCATTTTTGGCGATGAGCCAGTGTTGAATGAGTCGCTTTTATGGCTTGTTGGCGGGAGTCTGTTTCCGCGGAGGAGAGCTATGGAGTTAAAAAAGTCCGTCGGACCGGCAGAAGACGGGGGCTCATGCGCACTTCACGTCGTCAAGGGTGATATTTCGACGTAAAGAGCGTAAAAAGGGTGTTTATGGGTGAGAGGAGGAAAGTACAGTTTGTGAATAAATACATGTCGTGACTATAAGCTTATAATTCAGTGGTAGAGGGCTTCTGGCGGAATGTTGGTTATCGGAACAACGATCGACGCGGGGGATTTCATCGACGCGGGATCCCCGCATCGATATAAATATCGAGCAACCCCCGACTGGATTTTTTTTCTTAAATACAATTAAAATGTTTCCAGCTGGATATCAAAACGACAAATTGGCCAAATTTATCACAGACTTTTATGCTGCATCGGACACTCGGCCGCCTGCAGAAGGAGCAGGGCATGATAAATACCTAAACTTTTTCACCGAGGATGCAAAGGTACACATCCGGGCTGATGCCAATGGACATAAGGAATTAGTTCCATTCCGTCAAAACATGTGGAAGGGCATTGCAAACAGAAAGCACACCATTTACCAGGTGTGTCCATTTAGTCCAAAGGATGCCGAACAACAAGAAGTCATGATCCGCGGAGAGGTCCAGTTGCTGAAGGAGGGAGAAAACAAGCCAATTGCTACTGAATGGGCTGGATGGGCGCTCTTTGCCCCAAATAAAGACGGAAAGGACGCATACAAAATGCAAGACTATAGAGTTTACATGGCCTAAGAGATGGCTAAATATCGATGCATAAAACAACTACTTTGGTCAATTGTTATCCTATAGCTTTAATTTTTCAGAAGATAGTGTGAGTACGTTGTTCTTTAATTCTTGCTCATGATACTCTCTTTTCCTCGAAAAAAACAAAAAAACGACTACTGGGTTAGGTTTGCAGGGGGCTAGCCCCCTGCACCCCCGTGGCTCTGCGAGGCTTTTCATCGAACACTACCCATAGCCTCGCGAAGCGAGCATTGGGGGTCTGGGGGCGTGCCCCCAGAAAACGACTACTGGGTTAGGTTTGCAGGGGGGCCAGCTCCCTGCACCCCGCTGCTCTGCGAGGCTACGAGGCAAATTAAGTGTTCTAATCTCACCCAAGTATCTTCCTTGGTGGTGTCGACGTAGAATATTCTGCTAAGCTAGTAGTGAACTAGTTTAATGAACTCTTTTCTGGGGGCACGCCCCAGACCCCCAGGGCTCGCTTCGCTCGAAGCTTGGAGTAAATAAACAGGGCTAGCCTCGTGTTTGATGTGAACTTTGTGAGAGCAGTACAAGTCATCATAGTGTTTAAGCTTGGTCGAATTTCTCCGAATACTGCTCCCTTTACGCGACAGCACCGATTCAACAGCCACAGCCACACGCAAATTTGTGGCGGGCGGCTCCAATGGTTGCCATGGCAACGTACTACTACGTGGATTCGATTGTGCTACCATACGAAATGTGCGGATCAAAGCGGATACTAGCAACGAATAACCTGCCTACCTGTGGGCTATCCTTTCCGGTTAATTCAACGGTTTTCAGCAATATACATGGAAGCCCGTGGGTGGCTCAATGCTTTCAAAAGCTAGAAATCAATTACACTGAGTTGAATTGTTAAATGTAATAAACCGTACATATTTCCCCCTTTACACCTTCGTCTTGCCATATTCTATGCTGTCCTGTACTGTTCTTTAAACCAAAGTCTTTCGCTAAACAGATAGCGTAAACCATGAACAGCCTACAATGGCCCTTCCCTCAAATTTCCGCGAAGCGGACCCAGGGGGTTGGGGCGTGCCCCCAGAAAGCTATACCTTATATAAAGCTATCGAGTGGTTTCTGGGAGCCGATCAAGCCGGAGAAATTGTTTTTTTCAGGGGGCACGCCCCTGCACCCCCAGGCTCTGCGAGACTTCAACACATAGAGACAACAAACTTGTACCCATAGCTTCGAGCGAAGCGAGCCCAGGGGGTCTGGGGGCTAGCCCCCAGAAAGCTACTAAGTTAGGATTGGAGGGGACTGTATCCCAAAAGTGGGTTAGGGTTTCTAATAGATAACGAGCGCCGCAGGGGAAAGCGTCCAATAGGAGGAAAGTTCTTATCAAGATTTAGGGCATGAAGGGATGAATGGAGGCTTAACGGTTTCCGGGGTCCGTTCGGAATCCGAAGGTATTAATTGCCAAGGGTGGGGTTGTTGGAGGGGTATGTGCGGAACTTTGAAGTGTAAAAATGAATGAGGCAGTGGGGGATTTCGGATAAATTTGAGGTTGAGGCTGTACAAAGGCTGGGGTTGGAGAAGTTAACCGTCAACGAAGAGTGTGGTTTTGAAGAGTTGGAGTTCGGGCTAATCCGAGGGATTTTATGGTGTTTAGTGATGCCAATGGCGCTGATAAGATAGTCTCCTAATAGATCCGATAACGGCCGACCAATGAGAACAGAGATTTGGCAAAGTTATTCCGAGATAGACGGATAATGATGAGTGATTGGTGGATGACATAAGGTTTCTCATGGGCAAGACGGGATATGTTGGAACGCGGGGAAGGAAATGGACGGGTTTAAACCTTGTATTGCGGAGAGCCGGTTTGTATAAAACTAAAGCTTATTGACACGGTTAAAGCTTCCCTCCACATAAACTAATGACGACTATACGACTTTCTACCATTGGTTGGTCAATAGACCAATGGAACAGCCTTCAGTGTTCATTGCAACCAGAAGACGCTTTGCAAAATATTATTGATCTTGTTTCTACGTTTGATTCTACTGACCCTGCCTGGATTACAATCGCTTCAAAGGAATTGTTGAAATCACAATGGGAGGCACTACCTACCGATGGTAAAGTGAGTATAGGTACACAACTACGTGTGTGAACAATGCTAACTCGTCTTTTTTTCTAGACCCTATCTTTGTATGGTGTTCCGTTTGCGGTGAAGGATAATATTGATGTGGAGGGGTTTCCGACTACTGCTGCTTGTCCCGGATTTTATTATGTTGCTGAGAAGGATGCTCAGCTTGTGACTCTGCTCAAACAAGCAGGTGCCATTGTTGTTGGAAAAACTAATTTGGACCAATTTGCTACGGGGTTGGTTGGGACCCGTTCGCCGTATGGAAAGCCCACATGTACATTTTCCAAGGATCATGTTTCGGGTGGGTCCAGCTCTGGATCGGCTTCTGTTGTTTCTAGAGGTCTCTGTCCTTTTGCTCTGGGCACTGATACTGCAGGATCTGGACGTGTGCCGGCGGCGTTGAACAACATTGTTGGGTTGAAGCCCACGGTGGGGGCATTTAGCGGAGCTGGTTTGGTTCCGGCATGCAAGTCGCTGGATTGTATTTCCCTCTTTGCATTGAATCTACGCGACGCCCAAAAGGTGTTTTCCATTGGTGCCAAATATGATCCGAACTATGGCTACTCGCGCAAACTACCACAACGACCACTGACGACTTTTGGGAAACGTCCTGTGTTTGCGGTGCCTCAGGAACCTGAATTCTTTGGTGATAATCAAAACGCCAAAGTCTATCAAGATTCGTTGAAACGGTTCCAGGATCTTGGTGTAGAGTTGGTCAAGGTTGACTTCACTCTTCTTTATGAACTGGCCCAAATCCTGTACGAGGGCCCATGGGTGGCAGAAAGATACGCGGCAATTCGTGAGTTCATGGTAAATCGCCCCAGTGAGCTTGATCCGGTGGTCCACACCGTTGTCAAAAAAGCAGAAAACTTTACAGCTGCAGACTTTTTCGATTACGAATATCGACGACAGGATATTCTCAAACGGATTGAAAGGGATTTTGCTTCGTATGACGGACTTATTGTCCCTACTTGTCCGTTGAATCCAACTTATGAGGACATTGAAAAAGAGCCTATTCTCGTCAATTCGAGACAGGGAACCTATACCAATTTTGTGAATTTGGGTGACATGTCTGGACTGGCCATCCCGGCAGGGTTTAGAGAAGATGGGCTGCCACAGGGTATCACACTTCTTTCTGGAAAATTCAAAGATTATGCTCTTTTGGAAATGGCGCAACGGTTCCTGTCAGTTGTCCCCAACCGTACTGTCGGTTCTACCAAGGTCAAAGTTCAAGGCTGTGACATGCTCCATCCAACCATCCCAGATACTGAGCCACAATTTGTCCAACTTGCAGTTGTTGGTGGCCATTTGTCAGGGATGGCTCTCAATTGGCAATTGCAAAAAGTCAATGCCACGTTGGCCAAAAAGACTGTCACCTCTGATTGCTACAGGTTATATGTCTTGCCCAATTCTGTTCCACGCAAGCCAGGTCTTCGGCGGGTTGCTCATCATGGTGAACAGATTGTTGTGGAAATCTGGAACGTGCCAACTGAAAACTTTGGTGCTTTTATTTCAATGGTTCCTCACCCTCTTGGTATTGGTAATGTGGAGCTTGTTGACGGGTCTTGGGTCAAGGGCTTTATTTGTGAAGAGGCCGGATACATTGATGTCGTCAATTCCAACGACATTACAATGTATGGTGGATGGAGAAGTTTTGTTTCTGACACTAGCAAGGCAAAACCCTTCCATACAGTCCTTGTGGCCAATCGAGGTGAGATTGCTGTAAGAATCATAAAGACCTTGAAAAGACTTGGGATCAAGGCTGTGGCCGTCTTCTCTGAACCGGATCGGTATGCTCAGCACGTGCGCGATGCTGATGATTGTGTACCCCTGAATGGATCTACTGCGGCTGAGACATATTTATCAGTGCGCAAGATCATCAATGCAGCAAAGATCACCGGTTGCCAAGCCATCATCCCCGGGTATGGCTTTTTATCTGAGAATGCCGATTTTGCACAAGTGTGTGAAGATGAGGGTATTGTTTTTGTTGGTCCATCGGCAGACGCTATTCGCAAGTTGGGGTTGAAACATTCTGCACGGGAAATTGCCAAAGCCGCGGGCGTGCCTCTTGTGCCGGGATCACCGCTATTGGAAACCGTTGAGGAGGCAGTAACGTTTGCTCAGAAGATTGAGTATCCATTGATGATCAAGAGTACTGCAGGTGGCGGTGGTATTGGTCTCCAGCGGGTTAGCAATGAGCAGGAATTGAGAAATGCCTTTGAAAATGTCAAACGTCAGGGCCAGGCATTTTTCAATGATTCTGGAGTCTTTTTGGAACGGTTTGTGGATAATGCCCGACATGTTGAAGTCCAGGTTTTTGGTGATGGTAAAGGAGATGGCATTTGTCTTGGTGAGCGAGATTGTTCTCTACAACGTCGCAATCAAAAGATTATTGAAGAGACTCCCGCCCCGAATTTCCCAGATGCTACTCGTCAACGCATGAAAACGGCGGCAGTTAATCTTGTCAAGACCCTCAAGTACAAGAATGCTGGTACGGTGGAATTCATTTACGATGAAGCTAAGGATGAGTTTTATTTCCTTGAAGTCAATGCCAGATTGCAAGTGGAGCATCCAATTACTGAATCTGTTACTGGGTTGGATCTTGTCGAATGGATGCTGTATATTGCTGCTGATCGTGCACCAGACTTTGGCCAGGAAATTGTGCCCCAGGGAGCGTCTATGGAGGCAAGATTGTATGCGGAAAATCCCGCAAAGGGCTTTTTGCCATGTCCTGGCCAAATCACCAACCTCACCTTCCCAGATGATATTGCCCGCGTGGACACCTGGGTGTCAAAGGGTACCAAGGTTTCTGCGGAATATGACCCAACATTGGCCAAAATTATTGTCAAGGGCAAGGACAGAGACGAGGCTTTGCAGAAATTGATCAATGCTTTGGATATGACCCAAGTGAGCGGTGTTGTAACCAACATTGATTATTTGAGATCTATTGCGGCTTCCGAAAACTTTACCAACGCTAATGTCAGCACTAAGGTTTTGGATTCTTACAAGTATGCTGCACATGCAATTGAGATTACAGTACCTGGTAGTTATACTACCGTTCAAGACTACCCAGGACGAACTCAGTTGTGGCACGTTGGTGTGCCGCCCTCTGGACCCATGGACTCATACGCCTTTCGAATTGCCAACCGGATTGTCGGAAACCATAGCAAGGCCCCTGCTATTGAATGTACCCTGAATGGACCAAGCTTAGTGTTCCATCATGATGCAATCGTGGCAGTTACTGGAGGTGAATGTCCTGCCACTTTGGATGGTCAGCCAGTCGCTCTTTGGAAGCCCTTCCAAGCAACTGCTGGTCAGAAATTGGTCATTGGCAAGTTGACTTCGGGATGTCGATGTTATATTGCAATTCGTGGAGGTGTTGATGTCCCAGAATACCTTGGAAGCAGATCGACATTTGCCCTGGGAAATCTTGGTGGGTATAATGGTCGCACCTTAAAGATTGGGGATATTTTGTTCCTTGGTCGGGCCAACAGAGAGTTTTGCTCCATCCCCATGCCAGTTTCTGAGCCTCAAGAAGCGCCCTCAGACATCATTCCTGCGTCGTATGGCAATACTTGGCACGTTGGAGTCACTTGTGGACCGCATGGAGCGCCCGACTTTTTCACCGAACAGAGTTTGCGGGACTTTTTTGCTGCAGAATGGAGAGTTCACTACAATTCCAATCGGTTTGGTGTCCGATTGTGCGGCGGTCCCAAACCAGAGTGGGCCCGAAAGGATGGAGGTGAAGCCGGGCTGCATCCATCCAATGCTCATGATTATCCATACTCTATTGGTGCAATCAACTTTACCGGTGATGAACCAGTGATTTTGACGTGTGATGGTCCTAGTTTGGGCGGATTTGTCTGCTGTGCCGTGGTCATTGAGTCGGAAATGTGGAAGATTGGTCAAGCCAAACCAGGTGATAAACTCAAGTTTATCCCCGTGTCATACACTGATGCAATTGCAATGAAGGAGGAACAAACAAGACGGATTGAAAACTTTTCTGGTAGTATCTCTGATCGACCAACCTCCAGCTTGACTGCTAATGAAACCCCCATCTTGTATCAGCACAACCAACAAGACAAGTTCATGCCCAAGAAGATTGTCTATCGTCAAGCGGGAGATCGATACATTTTGGTGGAATATGGCGACAATGTGTTGGACTTGAACTTGGCTTATCGAATCCACAAACTCACTCAGGAGGCCACAGCGGCAATTGGCGGTATTGTGGAAATCACCCCAGGAGTCCGGTCGGCATTGATTGAATTCGACAACACCAAAATCAGCCAATCTGACTTGATGGGTAGGTTGATTGAATTGGAAAAGAGTATCCGTTACGTTACCAGATGGCAGGTCCCCTCCAGAATCATCAAATTGCCCCTCACTTTTGAAGACAAGAAGACCACGGCCGCCGTTGACAGATATTGTGAAACCATCAAGGCAGATGCTCCTTGGCTTCCAAGCAACGTTGACTTTTTGGCCAAAATTAACGGTTTCCAAGATCGAAATGAGGTGAGGGACGTCCTTTATCAAGCACGATACCTGGTTTTGGGTAGAGGCGACGTCTTCCTTGGTGCTCCTTGTGCTGTACCTCTTGACCCACGTCATCGACTCGTTGGATCCAAGTACAACCCCTCTCGTACCTACACCCCCAACGGCGCAGTGGGGATTGGTGGCATGTACATGTGCATCTACGCCATGGACTCTCCAGGTGGGTATCAACTTGTCGGCCGTACCATCCCCATTTGGGACAAGCTTATGTTATCCAACAGTCAACCTTGGCTCCTTTCTCAATTTGATCAGATCGAATTCTATCCCGTCAGCGAAAAGGAACTCGACCGCCGTTGTCAAGAAGTCGTCAATGGCAGATATGCTGTCGACGTGGAGGAATCCGTCTTTGATTTTGGCGCCTATCAAGAATGGCTGGAAAAGAATAAAGAGTCAATTGCCTCCTTCTCCTCTCAAAAACTCCAGGGTCATGAAGAAATGGTTCGTCTATTAGATGCAAGCGCCACTAGCACCGAAGCTACCAACTCCTCCGACGACTCAACTCCTAGCACCGACACTGAAATGACCGACGGGGACACAAACTACAAACTCTATGCCGAAGTCGTTGCTGGCCGATTCTGGAAAAGTTGCGTCAACCCTGGCGACAAGGTCACAGAAGGTCAGGGTGTCGTAATTCTAGAAGCAATGAAAACTGAAATGGTCGTCAATTCACCAATCAGCGGAACTATCGTCTCAATCTCCCACTCTCGCGGCGACATGATCGAACCAGGCGACTTGATTGCTATTATTGAACCTGATGAATAAAAGATAGATTTATAAACAACAAATTGTGCTAATTGTATTGTATAAAGCTTTGATCCCAAACTTGACCCCTAGATCACCGATTGGCCGGCTTCTTCAAATTTTGCCATTTTATTGTATGTGCTTTTTTCTGGGGGCACTCCCCCAGACCCCCTGGATCGGCTTCGCCGAAGGTTTGCGGCAGTGTTCAATTCTTTCTAGTCGTTAAAGCCTTAAAGCCACGCAGAGCCAGGGGGTAGTGCCTTGATCTAAAATGTTTTCTGGGCAGGACGGCTCCAACGAGTTTAGAACATGTGGACTTCTGCGAGGCAGAACGACTCTTTTTCTTCTTTGTCTTTCGCCGAACTTTGTATAAAAACAGTTCAACACTTACCCTAGCTTGGAAAACATCATTTGAAGAATTCTCTGAACTCCAAGGTCGCAAGCTTGGGTATAGTTTTCTGCGAAGCAGAACAACGCTTTTTGCTTCTTTTTCTGGAAAAAGAAGAAAACACTATTCG
>JAJMDO010000098.1:0-36500 GCA_030573635.1 Blastobotrys ciferrii
CTCCAAACGTCTTAACGAACAACTGCTAACCGACCATCGATTCAAAGGTATGTGTATCTAATTTTACTTGCTTCCTCTAAGCTTTATAATTTTAATTTAAATCGATTGTTTCTTCTAACACAAGAGTCAGGTAACTACCAATCACTTTTCACCTCCAAACGTCTTAACGAACAACTGCTAACCGACCATCGATTCAAAGGTAACTACCAACCACTTTTCACCTCCAAACGTCTTAACGAACAACTGCTAACCGACCATCGATTCAAAGTCTAGGAAAGGTTCTTTGAATTGGGTCTTGTAGGGTTAACTTTAAAAGGGTCTCATTACCACGTAAAAAGGAGACCTGGTTCATACATCTTTTGATTTGTGGTCCGGTCCCATCTGTGTTCCGGCGCGACAAACGGTTACGCGAAATCTTTTCGCGTCGGGCTCCCGACCCAGGTAACATGCATTTTAGCTCCACGAGGAAAGCAGGACACGCACTCCCAAGGTGTTTTGAGTTTGGTGAGCGTATTAATAGAACAGGAGCGGGCCGTACTTCATTCGTTTATTTGTGGATTGCTCACTACTTGATTTTACTAATCTCAAAAATCAATGGACCCTCTAAATAAATGGACTCTACTAACAGTGGGAATTCTGTTCCACTTGGCATTTACGATGTCGATTTTCGACATCTATTTTGTCAGTCCGCTAGTGCATGGAATGAGGCATTATCTTTCGACAGAAACGCCCCCAGCTAAGAGATTGTTCTTGGTTGTCGGAGATGGATTGCGTGCAGATAAGTGTTTTGACAATATCACTCATCCAGTTACAGGTGAGACCGGCTACTTGGCTCCTTTTATTCGTGAAAAGGTTCTCAATGAAGCCACGTTTGGTATTTCCCACACGCGTGTTCCAACAGAATCGCGACCTGGTCATGTTGCATTGATTGCTGGCTTTTATGAAGACGTGTCGGCTGTCACCAAAGGATGGAAAGAAAACCCAGTAGACTTCGACTCCGTTTTCAATCAGACCCGTCATACGTGGTCTTTTGGTTCTCCGGATATTTTGCCTATGTTCGCTGATGGTGCAAGCGATCCCGACCGTGTATCAACCGAAATGTATAGTAGTTCGTCTGAGGATTTCACAAAGGGCACAATAGCTCTTGACGAATTTGTATTTGATAATGTCAATGACCTGTTTGCTAGAGCACAGAGTGATCCTGAGCTTAACCGCAAACTTAGAGGGGATAAGGTGGTCTTTTTCCTTCATTTATTGGGAATTGACACCGCGGGACACGGTTATCGGCCATATTCTCCTGAATATTATGACAACATCATATACATTGACTCTGAAATACGCAAGCTTGAGAAGATGATAAACGATTTTTACAGGGATGATAAGACGGCATGGGTGTTTACTTCTGATCATGGAATGAGTGACTGGGGTTCGCATGGCGATGGCCATCCGGATAACACCCACACCCCTTTGGTTGTCTGGGGCGCTGGTGTACCTAAACCGAACCGTAATGCAAAGGGTCACCATGATGGATACTCTGAGCCTTGGGATTTGAACTCTGTGAAGCGAAATGATGTCAATCAAGCTGATGTTGCCTCCCTTATGGCCTATCTTATTGGTATTAATTATCCTGCGAATTCGGTTGGTGAACTGCCATTGGACTATATCGATGCGTCGCCGGAAACGCGTGCTCGTGCTCTTTCCGCAAATGCCTTTGCAATTGCAGAACAGTATCTAGTAAAGGAAGCTGAGGCTGCGGAATCTCAACTCAAGTTCACACCGTACACTCCCTTGACAGATATTACTGTGCAAGAGCGTAAAGACCATATCATCCAACTGATTGATGAGAAACAGTTTGTCGATGCAATTGAGCAATCTGAAGAGCTTATGTCTTTGAGTCTTGCTGGTCTTCGGTACCTCCAAACTTACAACTGGCTTTTCCTCCGCACGTTGGTGACTATTGGATACTTGGGATGGATTGGATATGCCATCGCTTCTTTCCTGCATACATATGTCACTCCAGACGAACGGAAATCATCACATTTGACTGTTCGACTAACCTCCCTCTGCATTCTTTCAGCCTTGTTTTGGGTCTTTTACTTTCAAAGATCACCGATCAATTACTATCTTTATGCCCTATTCCCAGTGTTTTTCTGGGATCAGGTGATTGAGCATTGTGGGACTATTCAACGGGGTACAAAACTGTTGATAGAACGGCAAGATTCAAAGACCCCAGTGAAGTCTGCTATCTTTATTTTTATTTTCACACTTGTTCTCCTGGAAGCAATTGTTTATGGGTATTTTCACAGGGCTATATTCTCCGCTTGCTTTGCAGTAGCTATATTGTGGCCATGGGTTCAGGACCCGTCTGTGGCTTACTCAAACCTGTCACTTTCGGGCGGTTGGGCTGTTCTGTGCCTTGCTATGGCTTCCTTCACTCTTCTCCCTGTTAACAAGGAAGAAGACATTACTCAAATATTGCTGGCTGGGTTTCTGATGATTGGGCTAGGTATTTACTATACTGTACACCTTGGATGCAGTATCCCACTGCCTAAATCGGCGCTTTACATTTCTGGGATTCAGATTGGTTTAATTGCATTAGCAATGGCGGTTACTCATAGCTCGGTATCCGCACTAACAGCTCGTGATGGTTTGCCACTGGGTAACCAGATCACTGGGTGGGGTATACTAGTTGGATCACTTGTTATGCCGGTATTCTTTCGTTTTTTTAAGACAGTGTCAGATTATCGGTTCCGCCTTCTAACTGTATTTCTCACCTTTGCTCCCACGTTTGTCATTCTTACCATATCTTCTGAAGGCTTTTTTTATGTTTCTTTTTTTGCGCTCTTGCAAGTCTGGGTGGAGCTTGAATACTTGTTCTATGGAAAGCGTCAAAACTTGAGCTTCAGTGAGTTCAGACTGTCTGTTTTCTTCTTCTATTTCATACAGATTGGCTTCTTTGGTACGGGAAATATTGCGTCCATTGCCTCGTTCTTCTTGGATTCCGTTCGAAGGTTGATTGGCGTTTTTGATCCATTCGCCATGGGTGCTTTACTCATTTTCAAAATTTTGGTCCCCTTTGCTCTTTTGTCTGTTTCATTGGGAATACTGAACATTCGCCTTGAAGTTCCAAAGTCATCGCTATTCACTATGGTTCTCTGTGTTTGCGACATTTTGACGTTGAATTTCTTTTATTTGGTCGTTGATGAGGGCTCCTGGTTAGACATAGGTACTGGAATTTCTCATTTTTCAATTGCTAGTGGCCTTTGTTTCTTTATGATCCTGCTTGAGTCGTTGGGAGACTTCTTGGTATCAGGTGTTGAAGTTCCCAAACGTGCAGATGTTTCGGAGTCAAAGTCTAAATAAAGATCAAGTTTTGGATCCTACTTATACTAATAATTCTGTATATTATTTGCACGGTACGTTGCAGAACTGGCATCGAAGCGTGCGCTGACATATATGTATATATATGATCATGCCTGATTATGACTAATTAATAATTATTATCAATATATATTTGATCGCGCTCAATCGCGAGTTAATTAATTAATATTAATTATCATGCATATGCATGCATGCGCACATGATAATGATCACATGTACATGTATACGTACAGGCGCGGCCGGCCGGCCAAGGCTAGGCCCGCATGGATTAATTCCACGCGCAGTTGCAACGCGTACGTATATATATATATATAGTACGTATACGTACGTACGAGTTGCGAGCGCTAGCTAGCGCTAGCCTATATATAAGATATACACAAAAATCAATTCATATAATTATAATAACATTAATACATAACCAAAACTAGCTGTCGCCTTCTTTCCGTCGCTTTTGATCCTGCTGGGATTGGTCGCTTATCGATCGCTTGTTGCCGCCTAAAGTTTGCCCAGCTTGTGGCGATCGCTTTTGTGGTCTATTGATTGTAGGTTTCTGTACACCTCCGCTACCCGCGATCCTAGATGCCATTGTACCACCTGGTCGTGGGATCATCGAAGCCGTGGTGCCACCAGACTGGCTAATTCGCCTAACCGATTGTGCAGACTCACCCTGTCCTTTGATGGAAATGTGCTTTGCCTGTTTGGGACCTGTGCTGCTAGCATCTGCTGAGCCAGATGAAGATTGTTCTTTCGAAGCGTTAGCCAGAGTGTCAATCCTTTGTTGGAGCAGCTTCGTGCGCAACTCATATTCCTTCTTGACCTGCTGTCGAACTTCTTCGTTGCTCTTTTTCTTCTCTTCGTCAAATTCAGCGCGCAAGTTTTTGATCCTTGCTTCATGCTGACCTTCCAAAGCCTCTCTGAGACGTTGCAAGTCGGCAGGTTCGCTTTGCTTCCCAGAAGTCTTCTTCAGCTGTTCGATCTCCTCCTTATGCTTCTCCTCCAAGTTAGTGATGGTTTGCTTATGCTCTTCCTCCTTCTTTTTGAGATGCTCCTTGAGAACGTTGATCTTCTCATTCGCCACTTCTTTGAACTTTCCAAGTTCTTCTTGACGAATCTCATTTCTCAGTTTCTCAACGTCTATTGAAGAAGATTCGTTGTCGCCGGATGCAGCCTTTTCTATAGCTTCAGACTTCTCCTTCTCCAAAGTTTCCCGAAGTTCTTGTAGCTTCTTCTCATGGTCTTCAGTTGTAACTGAGTCAGACGCTGATTTTTCAAGTTCGGAAACCTTTTCTTTCAAGGATTTCTTCTCACCGTCAAAAGACGCAACCTGCTCCTTAAGGCCCTTATTCTCTTCCTCGAGGGTTTCCACACTCTTCTCAAGGGATGCCTTTTCAGATTTTAGAGCTTCTGCCTCCTTCTCCAAGCTCGACTTAGCCTCCTGAACGTTGGCCAATTCTGTAGTTGCATCATCGCCAGAAAGCTTGGAATTCTTCTGAAGCTCAAGAATCTCGTCACTGAGCCTGTTGACCTGAGACTCGAGTTCAGAAATACGTCCCTCCTTCTCCGTAATAGCTTTCTCGGCTTTCTCCTTCTCCTCAACAGCACGGTCCTTATCTTCCTGCAATGACTGTTTGGCTTGTTCGCTGTCGGCCCTGGCTTTTTCTAAAGCAGCTTTTGTCTCCTCAACCTCCTTTGATAGCTCTTCTACTCGTTCGTTATTGGAAAATTCTAACGCCTGACCATTGCCTTTCGCCTCTTCCAACTGCTGTTGGAGGCTTTCAACCTCGGTTTTATGCTTGGTGATTTCTTCCTTGAGTTGAGCGGCTTCTGTTCGTCGTCGCTGAAGCTTCTCTTTGGATTCGCTCATCAACTTCTCAAACTTCTTATTCAATGCAGAGTACTCGGATTCAGTGTTAGCCAGTTTAGATTCAAGTTCAACCTTCTCATTGACCACCATTTCCTTCTCCGATTGGAGACTGGCAATTTGCTTCTCCGTTTCCGCCTTCTCTGCATTACCATCGCTCTTGCTCTTTTCCAGAGAGGACTGGAGCAAAGAAAGCTTCTTTTCAAGAGCATCCTTCTCCGTGCTCACCTTTTGAAGAGATACAAGCTGGTCGCTCAGGGCAGACTTTTCCTTTTCAAGAATGGTGATAGTTTCCTTTAACGAAGAAACTTCATTCTTCAAGTTTTGAAGCTCTTGAGGATCTATTCGCTCGTACTTCTGCAATATCTGCTCAATTCTGTTCTTCCATCGGGTGTTGTCTTCTTGGGCCAGCTTCAAGGATTCTTGGTGCGCTTCACTCTCGGCTACCGCCTCTCGAAGCTGAGTCTGAAGGGGTTCTAGTTTGGCATTACTTTCCTGCAGCTGTACCTCCAACTCTTGAGCACGCTTGTTATAGTACTCGCTGTTCGCACGAAGCTGAGAATTACTCTCTCGGAGAACGTTCAGTTCGTTCAACTGTTGAATGAGCTTTTCATGCTCGGTCGCGCTTCTTAAAGTTTCATCTTCGCGTTGACGCTCTTTCTCCAAGTCGATCTTGACCTGATCTAACTCTGTCTGAGTATAGTCCAGTCTCTGTTTCAACCGCTTAGCCTCCTGCTGGCAAAGGCCATAGTTGCACTCCACTATCTCCTTTTCACGCTTCAGGTAGTTGATAACCTCCTTAAGATGCTCATCGCCCTGCACCTCATCGCCTCCTTCATCGCCACCTTCTCGAGATGTTCGAGAACTTAATGATTCAAGTTGTTCCAAGAGCACTTTGTTCTGTGAAGACAAGTCTTCAACTCGAGACTTCAACTGTTCAATTTCGTGTTCATATTCATACTTCTGCGAATCCCAGCTAGCCTCAGAGGCATTGAGTTGCTTGGCAGCAGACTCCGCCTTTGAGGTAAGTTCGACCATCTTTTCCTTAAGTTCTCCATTCTCAGAACGCAAATGTTGCACGGTGTTAGCGGCCTCTGCATGTTTGACCAACTCCTTTTCATAATTATCCTGCGCCTCTTTAGCAATTTGACGCTGGCCTTCTAGATCATCTTTGAGCGATTGTTGCATCTCATTAAGGCGTGTTTCGTTATAACGTAGGCTGTTGAGAGTGGATTCCAACTGTGACTTTTCCTCTTCAACAGCTCTAATCTTCTTATTTTCTTCCTCCTTAAATGTTGACAGTTCGTTATTTGCCGACTTCAACAGATCGTTAGTAGCATCGAGCTTATCCTTGAGGGAAACAACCTCATTCTAAACCACAAATGTTAGAATATCAATGTACCTCAACAAAAAACCAAAAATACTTACATCCTTCTCCTGGAGGGACCTATCAATAGAGTCCTTGTATTCATCATGAGTATTGCTCAAAGACTGTAATGCTTCTTCAGCAGCTTTAGCGACATCAGTCATTTCATTCACATGATCTCGAGCAAGCTGAAGTTCATGCTTAGTAACCTCCAATTCAGCTTTAAGAGATGAAATTTCTTCTCTAAGTCGGACCTCCGTAGACTGCTCTCCCTCGGACATGGAATTCTGATAAACCTCTAGCTTTTCCTTGTGTGACTGCAGCTGAATTTCCAGCTCTTTTGCCTTGGACTCGAGTTCATCACCACGAATCCTTGCTTCAGAGAGTGACTGTCTAGTAGCGCTAAGCTCCTCATGAGCCTTGTCAAGCTTCGACCGATATTCAGCAGCTTCTGTATCCTTTCGCACTGAAATACGTTTAACCTCTTCAGACTCAGCTTCCAAACGTTTCTGGAGGTTTGCAACTTGTACCTGCAACGATTCCGCTTCAGCATTCCACCTCCGTCGGGCATCATTAAATGAAGTCTCCTTTTCACTCTCCATTGACTGCAAATTAGACAATACACCATTAAGTCGTCCACGCTCCTCTATTAGTTCATCACGCTCCTTTGTCAGACGGCTTTCAATGCTCTTCCATAGGGCCTTCTCGGCCTTGAGATTATCCGTTTCCTTCTTCATACTTTCAGAAAGAGACTTAGCATCAACTAACTGTTCTGCAACCTGTTGCGTTCGCATGTCCTGCTTAGACAGAGACTCCTGAAGAGAATAGTTACGATTCTTCAAATCGGTGTTCTCAGACTTGAGCAATTGCATATCGTCAGTCAAATTCTTATAGCGCTCATTAGAGAATTCCAGCTGACTCTGAGTAGTAGCAACGCGAACTTGAAGCTCAGATCGTACTTGGTTCAAGTTGGTAATTTGATCGTTAAGAGACTTGACCGTTGCATTACTCTCTGTCCTGTAGTTCTCAAATTCTTGTTTCACCTCCTTCAGGTTGTTGGCTAATTCCTCATTCTGAACAATTAGTCGCTGATTCTGGGCATCAGGGAATGAAGAATTGCCGGTATTTGTTTCATCAGATGTATTCTCCTTGTTGGAAGCCATTCGTCGGAACATATCTCTTTCACGCTGCAGGGCGCTTACTTTATTCTGAGAACGGGCCAGATCTTCCTGAAGAGCTTTGATGGCTTCCTTCGCTTCTTCAACCGCAGATGACTCAAGGCTTTCCATCTTTTTCTTAGCCTCCTGTTCTTCCTGTTCCATTTTTTGTCCAAGCTCTCGAGTGACCTTCAAAAGGTTCTCATTCTGTTTCTGCATCTCGATAATGTTCTTGAACAAAACTAGCCGTTGAGAAATGAGTCTATCGGTATCCGATTCATCACCATTGCTTTCTCCGTTCAGAAGTTTTTGAAGTTCAGAATGTTCATCCGGGTTCAGAGGTGGCTCAGAATCTGTCAACATTTGAATCTGGATCAGCAAGTTTTGAACTTGGCGTGAGAGATCTTTGACTTGCTGGGACAACAGTCGTTGCTCTCTTTCGCTATCTTTGTTGGAAATCTCTGCTGTCTTAAGCTTGGACTTGACCTCATCAAGCTCATTGTTAGATCTCTCTAATTGAACACTAAGTTCTGCCAATTCACCCTCCAGTCGTTTGCTTTCTTCCCTCTCAGCCAAAATAGCTGGAGCGTGGCTCTCCATTTCTTCCAAAATATGATCCATTTCAAGGCGTAAAGCCTCGTTCTTGTATTTTTCACGTTCTAATCGATTCTTTGTATCCTGGAAATCAGAGTAGAGCTGCACCAAAGAACCTCCGTTTCGCTGAATATCGGAAATAATTTGCGCTGACGGAGAGAATACAGCTGCAGAACCAGGAGTGCCTGTCATCTTGTTTGCCGGTGGCGTCTCCGGATTGTGGCCACCGAATTTGTGAGGAACCGGGGTAGCAGGACCGCTGGGTCTGTTGTTGTCCTGACTTTGGTCCGTGTGAGCCTCCTCTAATTGAATTTCTAATGCGTTTAATTGACTTTTCAATCGAGATGCCTTATGCTTCTCCCGCTCGGCTTCAGACTTCCACTTCGCAATCTCATCCGCTCTAGACTCTCGTTCATGCTGAAGAGATTTTTCTAGATCCTCGACTCTGTTCTTCGCCTCCTTAGCAGACCTCTCCCACAATTCACCCAGTCGCTTTTGAGAAGACATTTCTGCCTTGAACGATTCTTCAGAAGAAGCCTTGGCATTCTGAAGGTCTTTAACCTTAACCAGCGAATTTTCATAGTCAGCTGAAAGCTGTGTAAAACGATCCTTAAGTTGGTTATAAGAATTCGATGTTGAGTCATAATTGGCCCTCAAAGAATCAACTTCTGACTGAAGAGAGGTGATTTTTGACATCTTTTCTGATTTGAATCTTTTGAACTCTTCATTCTTTGCAGAGAGCTCAGAATCCAGCCACTCGTTGTTTCTCTCTAGAGAATCTTTTTCTTGCTTCAAGGTCTGTTCGCGCATGTTCGAACTCATTTGGTTGGATCGAGTTTGTTGAAGTTGATTCTCTAAATCCACAATAACTTTCCTATTCTCCAAATTCTTGTTCTGACTGGCTTCAAGTTCTGATCTCAGTTCCCGCAAATCCTTGTTCCGCCTCTCCAACGTATCCAAAGTCTGACGCTTTTCCTCGGCGATATTATCAATACGCGACTGAAGCGTCTTCACTTGGTCGCTTGATTCACCTGCTGTAGATTTGGCCTGCTCGAGCTCTTCTTCCAATTTAGCCCTCTCAGTCCTTAAGGTATTCACCGAGGAATTAGCTGATTCCACCTCCTTCCTTTTCTGCTCCAACTGCTCTTTCACGGCTTGAATATTCTTACTGTTATTATGAATCGTTTGTTCTAGAGAAAGAATTAGTACAACAGTCCTAATTCTGGGCACTAAGCTTGAAATATAACTTACCATAATTAACTTCGTCAAGCATTTTCTGGCTTTTGATTGCTTCAAATTCATTGGCTTTCGCTGTGATCCGCTGAATAACTGCCTCAGGTAGGTTCGTAACAAATGAAACCTCCAAAGACAAGAAATTAGCCACAAACTCGGGCTTGATCACATTGGGGCCCTTTTCCGCCAACGGGACAGAAGATCCAGCATTAGAATTCTGATCCCCGGTGGGAACAACCGCATTTTCGTTACTCGGCTCCGTTTCACGATTTTCTGCCATTGTTATATCGTGAATGACCCGATATACGCGTTCGAGTCAATTGTGTAATGCTGTGAAAACCTACTAGCGAGTTAGCAAATACTTGCACATTCCCATAATTATCACTCATACTCACTGATCACCCGAACCTGCTGAAGAAAACCTTTTAAATGGATAAACACAGATGCTGAGAATGGCCTGCGACTTCCGCTAACCACCCTAGTTGGGACTTCGCGACCGTCCATCAGATACCCCAAACGTTTTTGCACTTATGCAGGAAGTCCCTGCATGAACTCGAATAACTACCCCTGCTGTCTCCTCCGCAGACACGAGCATATGTGGGATTCATTTTTAAATTTGTTAATTGGCTTGAAGGCCTAATCCAAAAAATTGGTATTTCGTTCGATCTGATAAATTGCATGTTCGGCCGTAAAACGTTTCAGCTGGATTTGCTACTAAGCATCCAGTATTATCACTTTTGTTGCGAAATCCGAGAAGCTGGGAATTAGCTTTACGAACTTCTAGATCGAAGTTTCATATGCCCCCCAATCGGAGAAGCAGACCAAGGAGGCTTGACCATTTGGGCCAGACTCCCAAGGAGTGGCTATCTACATAATATTGTACAGGCCAACCCAGGTTAAAGTGTCCGTAGAATATATTAAGTATTTGAATAAATAAGTCACATAACGCAACAGATGAAATGCTAGGTTCAAGGTATATGACAAAAGCTCGTATCGTGATTGTTAACAGGTTCCTTCGAAGTCTCAGGTACTCCTAATCTTCCTTTTAGAACCTTAACCTTCTGGACAGCCAAAGCCATTGAAATTGTTTGATAACTGTCCACGACTAACAATAAATGTTCAATAGAGTGGTCAATATCCTTCACTGCTTGCTTAACAACTGTAGGATACCCCCGTTCCTGTATTTGAGCAGTAAAATCCAATATTTTGTTTAAAACCGTAGTATCCAAATCCTTCTTTGTATCTATCGGCGTCACAGCAAGTTTGTAAACCTTCAAGTCGGACAGCAACCGCCTAAACAGTTCATCTTCCAACGCGTGTTCATGCAAAATAAAGAGAAAGTTCACAAATAAAGAGCTTGAATCCTTTTTAGAAACGTGCTCTGTGTTGATTTGCTTCGCCACTTTTATCACCTTCGCCGCAAGTTCGAAATCTTCCGCCTGAGCAAATGATGTCCATAAAGGTATCAGCGTTTTAGCGACAACATTGGAATTGGAATATTTAAAAATTTCCACAGTCCACCTGCTGATATGAGCTGTCAGCAATTCGCGGCCACCCAACGCCAATATAGCTCGCCCAAGTCCACGAGTAGCAGCGCTGTCCAGCTCCCCATCGATCAATGCTGGTATCCATATTGTGTCCAAGCAGTCAGTGGTGAGTTCTCGTGCCTTTTCTGGTTTCTTTAAAGACCAATACTTATTAGCAGTTTGTAGGCGGAACACATGCTTGTCTAGCCCAGACCATTTGATGAGATTCCCACCAGAATTGACCAATTGAGTAATATGTTCGACATCCGTCACAGCACGACTTTTCAAGATGGCGGACGCAACAGGCCTCGAAAGCTTTCCATGATAATACAAAGTGTCCAAAATAGTGAACACATCCTTCTGTTCCACGCATTCATTAATAACAGAGCATCTTGTAGCGTCCGTACAGTCCAACAGAGAGTCAGCTTTGGATGATGTTATCGCGTCAAGTCCTGCGAACAATCCTTGAAAATGAGTTTGAATAGGCTTCTCTGTTGACGTTTCAAAAAGCCTTTCCTTCATAGAACTTTGAAGTCTACCAGCTAGATCCCCTTGTTCCTTATGAGATAAGGGTGGTGGCGCATCAAAAGGCTCCACCAACTTTCGAAGCATCCGCTCCATATAGAGAGTTCGAGACTCATTGGTCGAAGATGCAGTCTTGGCCGTCTGACGAAGAACCCGTTTAACCGCAATAGTAGGCGGCTTCTTCATTCTATATATAAACTGACGATGATAGGTCCACTAACTGTCCTTTGGGAGAAATAAGAATTCAAAATTGTTGGAATTTGGAAATTTGTTGCCATGCATGCATGGATGATCACAAAATTAAAAATTTAGAATTTACAATTACAAATATTGACGAATTTGTGATTTCAGAATTGCGGGTTTTTCTTCATGGAGCAGACATTCCTTAGTTTTGTATACACTTGACAAATGTTGTGGACCTTTTGAAAATAAATAAAGGAATCGGTGTCTGGGGTATGGATCCCCTCTTCTGGGCATCTTCCCCGAAATATATTAGGAGCGAAAATGTCTTGAGCACTGATAAGGTGCAGTCTGATTTCCTGCCGGACATAATAAGACACTTTGCTTCCGTTTTTGGAAAAGAACAGTATTGGTTCGATAAATTCCTTAATTAGGGCGAAGCTAGCTCAAATAGGATCTAGTCAGAGGAGAAATTCAATAAATAAGTTAGATACCAGTTCCACGCTCGAATGCATCCCGGATATCTTTATTATATTTGTCGTAATGTCGTGCTAATTTCATGTTGAATTGTTTGTTCTTTTCGTTGATGTAAGTGACATGCTCGCCTTCATCTTGTTTTCGCCGTTTCATTCTTCGTTTGTCGTTAGTTTTCATAGATTCAACGAGACGGTCCACTGCCTCCTTCCTGGGCTTATTGGTTAGGAAGGATGTGTCTGTCTTATCTGGTTCATATAACGACCCATCTTTATTGTATGCAACAACTTTGCCTTCGTCATCTTCAACAAGAATGGCATCCTTTTTCAATGCCTTCAGCTTTTCCTTCTGATATGCCTCAATATCCGGTTTGAAATCCTTCATCTCCTTTAAATACGCCTTTTCTGCAGCCGAAGAAAAGTCTGAAAATGCAGAAGAATCCATTCTTTCCTGCTTTTCTTTCTGCTTTTCATCCCATTTCTCAGCCTCTTCGACAGTCCAATCCCACGCTCTCTTTCGTTCAAAATCTTCTCCTCTTTCTTTTGAATCCAGTTTTGCCATCTCTAGTTCTGCTTCTTCTTTTTTCCGTGTTAATTTGGCCTGTTGGTTCGGATCAGATTGGCTTCTCCTGTATTCCTGATACAAATCAGAACGATTAGCACGTGATGATTCTGCAGCCCGTCTTCTTAACTGCTTGAACTTCTCGAGACGAGCCGCCTGGCTATCAGACTTGTCTTTCTCTTCATCATTTCCCATTATGGATGGAGTTGTGCAAGTACCCTGTTGGGAGTAACTGCCCTTTCAACTATTTCTAATCGCGCACCTCTACTGTATACATGTCCGACATAGACAATATTTTCAAGGTAAGAATTGATGCAGGCAGGCGAAGAACGAAAAGATGGCATTTCCTTGAGACAGTGTGGTTCATTTCGGTGAATTATTTCAAATGGGCCCTTATTTGGCATTTGTGCACAGCGGGTATTTAACCGATCCCGCTACGCGATGGTACTATTGACCAAGATTAAAAAAAAATTGCAAAAATCGATCGTTACAGCCAATGGTACCATAGACTGGCTTCCAAAGGATTATCAGTCTTGTTTTTGTCTAGATTTGTTTTCGGCTTATTAACAAATATTCTTAGGGTCAAACTAAACGGAAGGGCGAAGCTTTTGAAGATAGTAGGAAGCAACCAAAGTACAATCCAGAGGATGAAGACGAAGATGGTACATTCTACAAGGAAGGACTAGATGAACCAACTCGTCGAGCTTTTGAATACGTTGATGCTCAAGATAAGAAAAATGACTTGGAGCCTGAAAAGTACAATAAGGCATACCTAAAGCGGTTACTGACTGCAGTCGAAAAGAACTTTGCGTTGAATACTGACCAACGATTGAAATATAAAGATGAGCCATTGAAATTCATGGATTCGGAGCACCAGTTGCATGGATCAATCAAGATGCTTTCAGTGCTTTCTGAAACAGATTTATACCAGGAGCTGATCGATTCTGGTTCAATTCCGACAATTGTGGAATTGATTTCCCATGAAGATGACCTGATCGCCCAAGAGACAGTTATTGTGCTCTCTGACTTATTTGATGACTCGCAAGTGGTATCTAGCTATGAGAATCGCGAAAAGCTAGCCGATTCTTTGATAGAACAGGGATTACTATCGACTCTTTCATCTTTTCTTCAAAGGTTTTCTGAGAACCCCGATTCTGAAGATGCAGTCCCTGTTTACGATTTTTTGGACAATTTAGTGACACTGGAATCAGTTCCTACTAAAATTCTGACTGAACAGGGACTAATAAACACGTTGGTCAGTAGAATAGCAGATTCACGCTCTGCAGATAAATCTCCATCAAAATTAACGTCAGCGGAGTTGTTGTTTGTTCTGTTGTTGGCAAATCCTAGTAAGATTACGGGTCTCGTCACCGATGTGGTTGTCAGTCAGAAAGGCTTTGTGGATATCTTGCTCACAGAGGTGTCAAAGATCCGTTCTATTTCTCCTAGAAACACATCTGAAGAAGAGGAGTTTTATGAAAACATGTTTAACATTCTCTGTCTTGTTGTGAGAAATACTGCCGGAAAAGATTCCTTTGCCGATAATGAAGGTGTTGAACTTATGGTAATTCTGATGAAAGTATCAAAATGGGCCAAATCAAGAGCATTGAAGGTGTTAGTAGACGCATCAAAGGGATATTCAGCTGGGGTGATTGCAGAAAACATTGTACAAAGTGGAGGGCTCAAACCGCTATTTTCTTTGTTCGCTAAAACGGAAGACCGCAGTGTCTTGTCAAACATATTATGGGTTTTGTCTTCATTATTAAGATGGCTGGATATAGACTCTCCTGAAAGAATTAGAGTTATCGGAAAATTTTTGGAAAAGGAGGGGGCAAAATTACGCAAAACAGTAACCCTGCGGGCTAACTTGCGCAAATCAGTAGATGCGATTAAAGCCGATATTTCAAGAGAAAGAAAGTCCATGGAGTCCGACACTGACATTGACGAAGATACGATTTTACAATTTGAAACCGCATCAGACGCGCGGTTAGTTGAAGCAGGGCTGGAAATGTTGCAAAACATCGATATCATTCTACTATGGCTATACATCGATGGAGGCGAAACAAAAACAATGGTATTGACCATGTTAGATCAAAACGACCAATCACTCGAGAATATCAAATCAACAATTAATAGCTACATTTCCTCCTTGAAGCCATTGACTGACACTCAGCCCGCTGATACTGACCACGAACTACTCGAAGCCGTAAGGGAGGCCCGCGAATATGTCGAAATGCTGCAGGCACTACATGATTATTAAATTGCCTCTCCTTGGCACACCCAGCCTGGCACCGACGACACTCTACTACGTTTTACCCTCCTTCCCTTTCAATGCCAATTGGGTTAGGTTAAAATAGTGAACTGAGCCAGAACTAATACGCAGATATATTTATTTACTTTTCCAATTGTGTTGTGCGTTTTTGTTTAAGAATAACGATAGTTTGACTTTCCAGTTATGCTAATAGTCCATTCTTCTTAGCCTTGGGAAGCTTTAATTTTCCGGTATGGCTATGTTAATCGGTCTGTTCTTTTCAGGAAAGAATCAAAACAGTAGGCATGCGGGCCGGAGGCCTCTTGACTGCGAATTTGCCGTTTTCTATATTAAGGAAATACGTTATTAAGAAAATACGTTGTTCCCTCGATCTCTATCGGTTAGACTGACCTGTCTTTAGAAATATAAGTGTTTCTTTTTGTGGTACCAAGCTGTGTCTCCAACGAACATAAGAGATTTTTTTTTTTTTTGCAGTGTTTCACTAGGTATTAACTACAGTTCATCATGAAGTTTTTTTTCGATCAAAGCTTTTGCCTGCATTGCGTTTAGGTGTATGTCTCCTGAGAATACCATCGAATCGCGTAGAATGCTTGAGCGGTTGTTGTTTTGCATGCATTGGTTTCCGAGGAATAATTGATGCCTGTCTTTGAGTGAGCGTTGGATTTCCTTTCTGATGAACCTCTTTGCTGTCTTTTCTTTATGGTCCTGTATCATGTCGGCAAAGACAGAATAACATTTGTGGAGCTTCTTTGTGCATACTTTACCAATTCGTTTTGATCGAAATTCATGGCCATCCAAAGTCTGCTTTTCCGGCTCATATTCTAAGTCTATCCAAAATGGGTCTGCGCCCAATGACGACGCAACTGGCTCCATTGGGTTCTGGTCGCTATAATAATAGTACTGCGAAAGTGGTATGTCATCCGCATGTCTTGTAATAAACGGCGAGTTCGGTTGTGAATATAACGTATCTTTTCCGGCCCAGTCACGGCTTGCTAATCCGCCTTTCAGCATTGTCATTTCTATGCAGAACTAGTATAAAGTCTGAACAATCTGACTGCTACAATTTATATCCATTAAATCGTGTACTGTTTCTATTCTAGTATTCATAATATCCCAAGCGTTGTTTCTATTCACGTCTTGCATCTATTCTTGTCGCGGGATCTAAACCTCGACAAATTTTTATCCAGATCCCTAGATCGAGCGTATACTAATAATATCTATGCCTATTTTAGAATTCCACATATGCATTCTATATATCAGATATTGTCGCCGAATCTTCACCATCCTCAGTATTGGGGTCTATGTCGAATGTAACAGTGGGACTAGAATCTTAATTCCTTTCTGGGAAAAGAGCAGAAAGCCTTAGCTGTTCTATTTCACAGAACATTGCTCCCTTACCTATACGGCGATGCCAGGTCGGGGGAGGATAAATGTGACATTTCAAGAGGTACTACCGGATATTTGAATCAATAGATCTTTCTTTTAAAAAGCTAGTTATTTAGACAATTGGCGTCTGTTTCTGATAGAGGCGGCGAGCTCTTCGAGGGTGGCTTCGGTGGTTTCCCAATTTATACAGGCGTCGGTGATTGAGACGCCGTATTTGAGGGCACTTTTTCCGCCCTCCTCGGCTGGAGGAACGTTTTGTCGACCCTCGTTGATGTTGGATTCAATCATGACACCGCAGATGGAGCGATCACCGTTGGAGAGTTGTTCGGCCACGGTCTTTGCCACCTTTGGCTGGTTGTTGTGGTTCTTTTCGGAGTTTCCGTGCGAACAGTCGACCATGATTCGTGGGCCCGGTTTTGCTTCGGACACAATACCAGCCTTTTCGAGTTTGGCTACTGACGCCTGCACAGAGTCCTTGTCGTAGTTAGTACCGTTTTTGCCTCCTCGAAGAATGATGAACCCGTCCTCGTTGCCATCGGTGCCCACAATGGCAACCACACCTGGCTTCGTCACCGAGAGGAAGTGGTGTGGGTTGGCCGCAGCCCGAATGGCGTCGATAGCGACGTCAATGTTGCCATCCGTGCCGTTTTTGAACCCCACAGGGAAGGAGAGACCGGATGCCAGCTCACGGTGGAGTTGAGACTCAGTGGTTCGTGCACCAATGGCGCCGAGAGAGAAGAGGTCAGACAGGAATTGCGGCGAAATAGTGTCCAGCATTTCGCCCGCGATTGGCAGCTTCTCGGTGATCTTCACAAAGAGCTCTCGCGCAATTCGCAGACCCTTGTTGATTTGGAACGAGCCGTCAATTTCAGGGTCGTTTATCAGCCCCTTCCAGCCGACAGTGGTTCGCGGCTTCTCGAGATAGGCGCGCATGATGATCAACAGATCCTTCGAGAGCTTCTCCGAGAGCTTGGCGAGTCGGTCCGAGTATTCGAGGGCAGCGTTCGGGTCGTGGATGGAGCAGGGTCCTACAACAACAAGCAGCCTGTCGTCGTCGCCCTTCAGAATGCTACTCGCCTGCTCTCGGCCGTTAAAGATGTTTTCCTTCGACTTGGCGGTCAGTGGCAGCTCATGCTGCAGCAGATCCGGAGCGGTAAGTGGGTCGTACCCTCGAACTAGAAAACAGAAACGTTAGCAACCATGACAACTTATGCAAGCAGTAATGCCTTATCATTCGTCTCCAGAGTAGTGGAGGGGCCATTTGTACTTCTGAAGCCATCATCCGTCCGCCGACGGTGCGAGGAAGTAGAGGCGCAATTGAGACAGAACATGCTCGGCCTTTCGACATCGGGACCCTTACTTCTCCAGTCCTCAGACTTTGACCGGTCGCCCAGATGACTGTTTTCAATGAACATTTCGATGATCTATCGTAGACTACAAAAAGGGATGATATGAAAATTTAAAATTGAGTCAACCTCCGGCCCAAATGCGCGGCTTCCATCACCATTCTGCTAGGTAACCACTTCGAACCCCACCTGGCCCATTTTTTCGTGCAATCAAATCTCTTTAATTAATAACAGATCGTCAGGGGTACAGTCTTTCTACAGCATGCAAATCCGTTGTTTTGAGGGCCATGCCTCCAAAACCGCAGGGTCCGCTTTGCGGAATATAGGTAGCCCGATCTTCTACAGGAGACCAATTCAGATTTTTTTAAATGAGCTTCCTAGGAAGCTGGGCTTAAATGTAGGATAAGTGGAACTTCCTTGGTGGCTCAGTGGCGCATGCACATCCAAACCCCGAGGTCCATTTCGCGTATTATGTGTACCTAGTTTGACCTTCCACGAAGCAAAGTAATTCCTTTTCTCTCGCGTAAATAAATTATTAGACAAAATTGAATCCAGGTGTACGTATACAACCAGTGGTATTTTCTAGGATTATGCCCTGATCCGCTTTGAGAGCTATGGGCAGCCTAGTCTTCCAAGAAACGAAGCAGTGCCATCTTGCTTGAAAATGAAGTCGTCTGAACAATTTGAGGCCATGAATATGATTCCTGGCTTTCCAAATCTCGTGGCCATTTTTGCGGAGTATAGTAGACTTTGATACGTCTACGAATCCCACAGAGTGCGTTTTGCTTCGTTCCAGAAAATTTAAGACAAGTAAGGGCTTCATTTAGATCAACTAGTCCTCTTATATTATAGCTGTTGGTTCGCCAAGTCCGCATCACCTAGTATGGTTTGATCTTATGCGTGGCAAGTCAACGCTTTTTACCCCCGTGTCTGGGAAAAGAAGAATTATCAAGCTGCCCTGTTGTAATTCTGTCAAACACATTTTGCTTCCTTTCCGGCCAAAGAAGAAGATTAGTAACTAGCAGGTATCAACCCATGAGGATCTAAACGACGACGTTCACTGGCTCCGCAAACCCCCATGGAGATCTGCATGCCTTCTGGCAAACAACTCGGCAGAGCGTACACTACAAATCCGCAAACAGGTTAAACAACTAACCCGACAGAACTGGTCCGACGAATACGCGGCGTCAACAAGCGGCAAACATTACCGTGCCGTAACGGGTACCAGCCTGTATGGTCCCCAGAACCCTAACCCCGTCCGAGAGCTCCTGTCTACCAGCCCTCGCAGTGTATTATCCAAGATCTTCCAGCTCCGCAGTGGAGTTGGAGCCTTTGGAGCATGGTTCAAGTTCATTAAACTCCGTACCCGAGAGCCTAATTGCCCCTGCGGACAATTAGAGACCATTACCCACATCCTCAAAGACTGTCCGCGTTATGAGTCAGAACGTCCTCATCTCGCGGCTATCTCCCCGCGTTTCGAACTGTCTGCTCTCCTCAACACCAAACAAGGCCTGCAGGCAGTGGCGAAATTTCTCTCAGCATTCCCTAGCCTCCTAAACTAAGGTGAATGCTCCTAGGCGGTTTTCTCCCGCAATCCCAGATATTGTTGAGATTAAGCTTGTGCAGGTTTTTACTGATTCGGATCTATTCACTTCGTTGGTTCGCCCATTGAGCTCAGATGTCAGGTTCCCTGTACAAACCATAATACCATGGTGGAAATCCGGCGCTACCATAATATGATCGACACTTCCAAAGCTTGAATTACTGATATATAATGTTTTGATATATAGTCCTCTCTCGACATTCGGGACTCTAATATAATAGATTTAACGATTAGTAACTAGACTGGTCAAGGCTAGAAAAGGGTTCGCGCTTTGCGCGAAATTTCACCTTGGTTCTCAGAACACAACTCTGGATTGAAGAGAGCTTTGAGAGGATATACAGAAGTGAAGGAATGTCTGTCTCGCTTTCATCGCAGGTACGAAAGGCCGTTCCGGCTATAGATTCTGTTGTGACTGATTATGCTGCTGGATACGTTCAGCATGTTGCTGATTCGACTGCGACAGCGCATAATCTTGACATTGACAACGAGGTGGCCTTCATCATTGCTCTGTTGAGAGATGCTGGTGGCGATGCGTCTACGATCTCTAAGCTGGGTGAGAATTTGGTGAAGGAGCTTAATGCGCTGTATTCCAAGAATGCTGGCAAGCGAGATAGTGGTGGAACTAAAAAACTTGATAAGGACACTTTGCTGAATGCACAGCGACAAAACCAGAATAATCTCAGCAGTTATGGCAATAGAGATGCCACCGACCTAGATCTTTTGAGTGGTCGTAAGGTAGAGTCTCGTGTGGATAAGAAGAAGTTGGAAAAGGCAGAAAAGAAGATTCAGGCCAAGTTGGAGAAGCGTGCGAAGCGAAATGTTGAGTATGAAGCTTCGAAGCTTTTGGCTGACGAAAACAAGCAGGACTACGACCAATTCTTCCTTACTGTCAATCCACTGGAATTCAGCAATTCTGAGGGCCGTGATAAGAACATCAAGCTGGAGAACATCGATCTCTATGTGGGAGCTGGTCAGCGTATTCTTTCCAACACTACTCTCACATTGGCCCATGGACATCGATATGGTTTGGTGGGTCAGAATGGTATTGGTAAGTCCACGTTATTGAAGGCCCTTTCACGTCGTGAGCTTCCAGTTCCAAAGCACATCACCATTTTGTACGTGGAACAGGAGGTTACTGGTGACGATAGATCTGTGATTCAGACAGTTTTGGACGCTGATGTGTGGCGTAAGAAGCTCTTGGAGGAGCATGATCAGCTTCAGGCAAGAATTACCGAGTTGGGCCAGCAACGGGAGGCATTGAGCTTAGCAAGTGACACCGACCCAGAGGTCAAGCAAATAGAAGATGAAAGGTCTGATCTAGAAACCTCGTTATCTGAAGTATACGAAAAGCTGCAGGATATCGAAGCAGATAAGGCTGAAAGTAGAGCCGCTGTGATTTTGACTGGTCTTGGGTTCACACCTGAATCTCAAAAATACCCAACGAACTCCTTCTCTGGTGGTTGGAGAATGAGAATTTCTTTGGCACGAGCATTGTTCTTCAAGCCCGATCTTCTGTTGTTGGACGAACCTTCCAATATGTTGGACGTTCCATCAATTACCTTCCTTTCGCATTATCTTCAAGGGTATCCTTCCACTGTTTTAGTTGTATCGCACGACCGAGCCTTCCTTAACGAGGTTGCCACGGATATCATTCATCAGCACTCCGAGAGATTGGACTACTACAGAGGTGCAAACTTCAACAGCTTCTATGCCACTAAGGAGGAGAGAAGGAAGAACGCGGTTAGAGAATACGAAAACCAAATGGCTTACAGAAAACATCTACAAGCCTTTATCGACAAGTTCCGATACAATGCTGGCAAGGCTCAGGAAGCTCAATCGCGTATCAAAAAATTGGAAAAGCTCCCTGTTTTGGAACCCCCTGAGGATGAAAAGGCTCAAAGCTTTACCTTCACTAACCCAGACAAGCTATCCCCGCCAATAATCCAACTGCAAAACGTTACTTTCGGATATACACCAGACAAGCCAATCCTTAAAGATGTGGATTTGGATGTGCAACTGGATTCAAGAATCGCTCTTGTTGGTGGAAACGGTTGTGGTAAAACTACGCTGTTGAAGTTGCTCATGGAGCTACTATCACCAACCAAGGGAGTTGTTTCTAGAAACCCACGCTTGCGAATCGGCTACTTTGCTCAACACCACATCGACCAAATGGACCTCAACCTAACTCCAGTTCAATGGATGGCAAAGATTTATCACGGTAAGACTGACGAAGAGTACAGAAGAATGCTTGGTGCGTTCGGCATCACGGGTACTCTCGGAGTTCAAAAGATTGGCCTTTTGTCGGGAGGTCAGAAGTCTCGTGTGGCCTTCGCATGTTTGTGTCTGAACACTCCACATATCCTTGTCTTAGATGAGCCTTCCAATCACTTGGATACCGCCGGTCTAGACGCTCTATCAGATGCCCTCAACAGGTTTGAAGGTGGTATTCTAATGGTTTCCCACGACGTCGACACTATCGAAAAGGTCTGCAAGCAAATTTGGGTCTCAGAGAACGGCACTGTCAAGAAATTCGATGGCACCATCCACGACTATAAGAAATATATCCTTTCAAAGGCCAATGCTTCAGGTGTCGTCACTAAACAGTAGTTAACTGCTTACATATATATCAAGCTTGTACTATAAGAGTCCCGAATATTTTCTTGATCATGAGGGCACGCCCCAATCCCTTCGCCGTGGTTTCGGTAGGGAAGTTTTTTCTCCGGTGTAGAACTATCGCTTTTGTTTCTTTTTTTCTATTTAGATGTACATGTGGCTCGCTGAGCCAGGATACTCAGTCGGTTGAATTGGACGCAAAATATCTGGTCAAAGTATTCTATCGGTTAGTAACTACATCAAAGAAGTTACCACTCCCTGTAATCCTACTCAGTGTTCGTTTTCCGGGGACATGTCCCCGATCCAGGGTCAGTTCACCGATGTTTGCGTGCAAAAGTTCCGCGAAGCACAATAATTTTGCTTCGTTTTCTGAAACAAATACGAGTGCTATAATAAGGGCTTTCTTCAATCGATCAGATTTTCTGACATTTTCCTTTGCAGAACTTCTATTATTGTCATTACTTGTAGTATCAATAGAAAAGCATGACTTCGAGCAAGGCGAGCCGCGGGGCGGAGCGGGGGAGCGTTACCCCAATGAAATCAAAATAGGACAATTTAATAATCTACATTCATTTCAAGGACATTTTGACCTTTCTCTTTCCAGTTGACTCATCTTTGACACTTTCGACATGAACATTTACCTTGTCGAAAACTGATATTGTTCGCTTTCCATTCAGTGTGTTTACTGTAAGGGCAAAGTTCTCTTCGTCAAACTCTGCACTGTCTGCGTCACCAATATCTTCTAGCCGGATCAAGCTTTCAACGCCGAACTTCGGAACCAAGATGGCAACACCGTTAGAGAAGACCTTAATGACGTATCCTTCTTGTGTTGATTCGTCAGACTTCAGGACTTGACCGACATAATATTCAATAGAAGCACGTCCTGCGAATTGAGCATTTCTGTGTCTTTTGTTGATGTTTTGGCAGATTCGTTCCATCTTTGACTTTTCGCGATGGGACTGGTCCAAAGGTTCGTAGTCAATTGAGGCAGCAAGCTGTCGGTGTGCCACAATGTCGGCATAACGACGAATTGGAGAAGTAAAATGGGTATAAATTTCGGATGCTAGACCGTAATGACGGAATTCTGTATAAGCGTAGCTCCCCGATGAAAAGTATTCGGCAGCCAGCATGCAACGAGTAGCCATGATACGAACCAATGTGTTAAAAAATGGATCATCAGGGTCTGTGCACTTATCCAAACTATCTGCAAGAGTTTTAGAGCTTTCCAGGTTAATTGACAGGCCTTTCTTAACCCTCAACTGCTCGTTGAGATTGTCAAAGTTTGTGGCAGGCGGCGCTCCATGTCTTCGAAGCATGGCAGTCTGTGGAAACGCTTCATAAATCTGCTTAGCGACAGAAATATTGGCGAGCAACATGAATTCTTCAACCAAAGAGTTTGTCTCTAGCATTTGCTTGACCTCAATCTCTCCGGGATCAGAAGTTTCACTGTCGACATGAACTTTCACTTCTGGAGATGCGAGATTCAGGGCACCGGCGTCGATACGGGCTTGCTTGAGCTTCTTGGACAAGTCGAGTAGTATTCTCATTCCCTCCGTCAGTTCATCTGTATTTGACTTATCGTCGATACGAGCCTGTGCACGTTCATAAGAAAACGCCTCTCTAGACTTGATTACTGACTTTGTGAACTTGACATCAACGATCTCAGCATTAGGAGTCATTTCCCACATAACGGAGAAGGCAAATCTTTCAACATATGGTTTCAAAGAACACAAATCTGTACCGAGAAGCATTGGCAGCATGTCAATACGCTTGTCTACCAGATATACCGAGGTACCTCTACTTGCACCTTCGTCGTCCAGTGGTGTGTTTGGCTTGACAAAGTTAGTAACGTCAGCAATGTGGACACCCACATGATAATTGCCATTAGAAAGCTTGTGAGCATGCAAAGCATCATCAATATCCTGACAATTTGGAGGATCGATAGAGCACACATTCAAATCACGCAGATCCTTTCGTTTCTTGAGCAGAGGATCAGTGCTATTTTCAAACCCTTCAGGAACTTTCCAATCATGCCCCTCCGGGGGAAGACACGATAGAACAGACTTGGGGAATGGACGATACTCCACATCATGTTCCAACAACAGAGCTTCTGTTTCCGCTTCCTGAGATTCAATTTCACCCAAACTTCTTACGAAATGGCCCTCAGGGAACTTGGAGTGTTGGGGCCATTCGTCAATCGCCACAACTATTCGCTTTCCTCGGAGATGCTCAGCTTTTCGCGTTTTAATTCTGATCTTTGGAATGCATCTGTCCAGGGGCTTAACCAGAACACTTCTTTGAGAATTAGTATCCGTGCCAGATGAAGTGTTAGTGTCTATGTGGCCAACATAAAATCTCCAGCTACGCTTCATGATACCAACAATTCTTGCAGTTGGTTGAACTTTTTGCTCTCCAGAAAGCATTGCCTTTGCCTCTTGCGCCAGCACTTTCCTTTCCTCGTCAGTAATTTCATCTCGATCAGCATTTAGCTCATTGGCATTATCATCCTCAAGAACCTCATTGGAAGGATGCTTCCATTGACTTTGCGGTAACAGTTCAATGACCACAGAATCACCATTGAACCCCCGGTTTAAGTTTTGCCTCCCCAGAACCAAGATTGGTTTAGGATAAGCTGGTGTGGACACCGACCCTTCAACAATATTGTATTGATTAATGGACAAAGCGCCCTGGTGTAGTGTACCATTTTTAATACCACCAAGCAAACGAGATGATGGGTAATAAGATGGGTAGGAAATCTCCTGAAGCCGAGAAGCAGCTGGATCTTCCGTAGGTGCTAAGTCCAGCAAATCATCCGCATCCTTCATTTCTGATAAATAATCCTTCAAGGACAACGCAGTGATCCCTTCTTTAATTGCCCTATCTCGATTATCTCTGTCATCAGAAATCAGAACAATACCAGGGGCGTCAGCCTTGCAAGAATTCTTTAAATGCTCTTGGTACCATTGGCATACCTTTCTAATAGCCCGATCGTTCTTATCGTTGATAGACTCATTCTTCTGACGAATCACGTTTGTTTCCCGTCTAAATTCATTATGAAACACATAGAAACGTTTCTCATCACCCTTTGTAAGTGCTCTAAGTCGATTGTATAGTGGAAACGATCTGTTTCTGGCCTCCTCAAGCACAATCTGTGGAACAATCACGTCGTAGAAAACCGACTTATGCTCCAACAGGTCAATCGCCCGTAGAGCAATATTTGTATCAATTACAACATAATGTGGCCCTCTTTTCAGAGTTTTGTTTGGATCATCCGACAAAACAGCCGTCTTAGGTCCACTGTCACTCAATTGCTGCGGACAAACTGTGCATAGCTTCGACGAACAAGGAATATCAGTTCTCAGGTACTGCTCCCGCACAATCTTATTCGCATTGCCATTCCTAGTCGACCTCACAAACACCTTGTGAGCAATCGATATATCGCCACCCGTTTTGGTTCGTTTCGCCGTCGTCGACATCTATATATTCTCTCTTCCAGTGTGAAAGAATTTTATTCACCTCAACCTCAATGTTTAAAACCTACCCTCATCGGAGCCCCGTTGGGACAAACCAACCATACGCCACCAACTCCAAACATCACCTTTTTACAACGGTTTGAAATGTTGGAACGAACTCGGCTTCGCGGATATTTGGGTACTGAGTAGTCTTCAGAGCAAAAAAGTGCCTTTGGCTTCTTTTTTTACTAAACAGAGAATGGCTTTTTACTAAACAGAGAATGGCCCAACCACGCTAATTTGTTATAAAAAGCTGATTGATTTGGAAGCAAACCTCCGAACCCCTGGTCCCCGCTTACACGAGTTTAAGAAACCTTCTGCGACGCAGAACAAGTGCTTCTTCTCGTTTTGTATTGATAAAATAGAGCTAGATGTAGGTGATCAGCGGTACTGCAATTCTTGCGTGGCTCAACTATCTGTAAATATGGAACAAATCAATAGATTACTTCTGTACATTTTTTTTCAGTCCATTCTGCGTATTCCAGTCTTGTTGCTCGAAGGTCCTGGAATACTGATCGTGTCTCTAAAGCGATGAATGGGCCCTGACCTTTTGCTTCTTCTGTGGAGACAGCCTTAGAGAACTTGATTGGTCTCATACTACTCAAACTGCCGACTATTGCACCCGCACAGGCAAACACTATACCCAAAATAGCCTCGATCTTGATCTATAAGAAAGAGGAACCATTAGCGTCGTTCTGTACATCACTGCCGCGTTACTTACATCCAGTGGAAAGGTTAGCTCGTTTAGCCCACTGTCAAGTGGCATGTGTTTGCGAAATAATGAGAATTCATATGCCGAGTAGCTCGAATGGACAAAGAGCAATGCAGACAATATATAAAACGGTATTGAAAGCATTGTAGGCCTGCTGAAATGAACTCTGAAGTTTGATGATGTGCGTGTTCCTCCTCAAAGGCAAAGAAAGGTCCCCGGCTGATCGAACCGTCCGTCGGCTTCGGTTTCCCGGTTCCGATGAACGATCGAAAGTCCCTAGAGATTACGTTGCCAAAAAGTTGATTCAAAATATTCAATTGATTGAAAAGATGGTTCCATTCGAGTTCAGTCTTGTATGTTGTAGACATGTTTACCCTCTAATTTGGTGTTACACCCGCGAATGGTATACACGCTAAATGAGGCTCCACACAAATCCCGCGTAGCTAGATTGAACTTGTTACAATTGATATAGAAAGCTTCTTAAAACCCTCGACAAAATGCCCACCGTTGCAAATTTTTTTCTCTTTAACTTGGTGTTTGAGAAGATGTATTCCCTGCTTTCCAGGAAAAGGAAAAGAAATGAATGCCGTTGTTCCGCTTCGCAGTGGTGGACCCCACATTAGCCAAAATTCGCGAAGAGGACTCAGGGAGTTGGGGGCGGACTGCCCCAAGAATATGGCATCTCCTACGCGTATAAGAAGCCGACTAAATTGGTACTGATGTCTAAGGAGAAAATCAGCCTTCTTTTGCCTAGGAAAAGTGTTCTACAGGTGAGGCGGGATATCACGGGCACACACATCGATGAACCGAGCCCACGGGTGTTGGGGGCTTGTCCCCAAAACTCTAACCGATTCCATGAGAGTCTAGAAGTTGTAATAACCCAATTGATTAGTTTCTTTGGGGAAAGGGGCTGTTGTACTCTTTTAATAGATGAAAATTATTGGAAAATGTAACATTTGTGCGGCTCAACGCGTGTATGCGCGATATCAATTTTTGATTTTCGAAGTGAGACATTGTATGCGGCGGCGGCGCACAGGATAAATTTGAGAACGCATTTGGGTTACTTGTGGCATTCTTACGTTTTGTGAGTCTCCACTAGTTTTTAATTTTGTTCCTATAACTTTTCCCGCCACATTTTACGAGTAAATTGGCTTTCGACGGCAAGCGAATAAAACCGTAAAAACGCGAGACGAGACGATGAAGGACGATGTATGAATACTGATGAGGTTTTTGAATGAGCTAGTGGCTAACTTGTTACGTGTAGTCGACGAGTGCGAGTCCAACGCCAACGGGCGTGAATTCGGTAAGTACGGTCGATCCGTGTAGGTGTGCCATGTCTAACAGAAGTTGTCTGTAGCCTTCCAGGTTTACTGATTTAGAGGATAAAAAGACGCGGTACCTTTTGTCCAGGGAACAAATACGGGCTAGTAGTGGCGCCAACAACAACATCGAGGATTCGGTAAAGAGGTTCAAATATTTATTGGGGCTCACTGATCTTTTTCGACACTTTATTGATCTACGAGCGAAGGAGAATAAAGCATTCAAGAAGATTTTGAAAGAGGTTGATATGGCGAATGAGCGGGCCACCAAGAAGAAGGATAAGGATAGACGACGTAGAAAGACTGAGCGTGAGGAGGACGCCGAGTTGTTGGAGGATGAAGAAGACGAGGCATTGATGACAACTGTGTTCACCGAATCGCCTCCTTTCATTTACGGTACCTTGCGTGAATACCAAGTCCAAGGGTTGAATTGGTTAATTTCACTTCACGAAAATTCTATCTCTGGTATCTTGGCGGATGAAATGGGCTTGGGTAAAACTCTGCAAACGATTTCCTTCTTGGGGTACTTACGTTATGTTCAAGGGATTGAGGGGCCCCACATTGTCATTGTGCCTAAATCGACTTTGGACAACTGGAGCCGTGAATTCAAACGATGGACGCCCGACGTTAATGTGTTGGTCCTTCAGGGTGACAAAGAGCAGCGTGCTCAGCTTATTCAGGACCGTTTGTTGGGTTGTGATTTTGACGTCTGTATTTCATCGTATGAACTGGTGATTCGTGAGAAGGCCCAACTCAAGAAGATTGCATGGCAATACATTATTGTCGATGAGGCGCATCGTATCAAAAATGAAGATTCCATGTTATCTCAGATAATTCGATTGTTCCACTCTAGAAACCGATTGCTGATAACTGGTACACCATTGCAAAACAACCTCCACGAATTGTGGGCCTTGCTCAATTTCTTGCTTCCTGATGTGTTTAGTGATTCCCAAGTTTTTGATCAATGGTTTGAATCCCAAGGATCTGATCAAGACAAGGTTGTTCAACAACTACACAAGGTTTTGGGCCCATTTTTATTACGTCGAGTGAAATCCGATGTCGAGAAGTCTCTATTACCCAAGAAAGAAGTCAACGTTTATACAGGCATGTCCGATATGCAGGTTAAATGGTATAAGCGATTGTTGGAGAAGGATATTGATGCTGTCAATGGTGCTGTCGGCAAGCGCGAGGGCAAAACCCGGTTGCTTAACATTGTTATGCAACTGAGAAAGTGCTGTAATCATCCATACCTTTTTGAAGGTGCCGAACCGGGTCCTCCATTTACCACGGATGAGCATTTGGTTGATAATTCCGGTAAGATGGTTATTTTGGACAAGTTATTGGCCCGTGTCAAGTCGCAGGGATCTCGCGTGTTGATCTTTTCCCAAATGAGCCGAATGCTGGATATTTTGGAAGATTACTGCCTTTTCCGAGAATATGAATATTGTCGAATTGATGGTTCCACTGGTCATGAAGATCGAATCCAAGCCATAGATGACTACAACAAAGAAGGATCTGAAAAGTTTGTCTTCTTGTTGACCACACGAGCTGGTGGTCTTGGTATTAATTTGACGTCAGCAGATGTGGTAGTTTTGTATGATTCTGATTGGAACCCACAAGCAGACTTGCAGGCAATGGACAGAGCTCATCGTATTGGCCAAACAAAACAAGTCATGGTTTTCAGGTTTGTAACTGAAAACGCAATTGAAGAGAAGGTGCTTGAGAAGGCTGCGCAGAAATTGCGACTTGATCAATTGGTCATTCAACAAGGTAGAGCGAATCACAAATCATCCAAAAATACATCTTCCTCAAAGGATGAGCTCATTAACATGATTCAACACGGTGCAAATGAAATGTTCCAGCAAAGCAAAGGCACGGTCACTGGTGATACTATTGACGAGATTCTCAAACGTGGTGAAGAGCGTACCAAGGAATTGAACGACAGATATGCAAAACTAGGACTGGACGATTTGCAAAAATTCACGACAGACTCTTCAGCTTATGAATGGAACGGCCAGGATTTCACCAAAAAGAACAAAGCCAACAAGAACTTGTTGTGGATCAATCCGTCCAAGAGAGAAAGAAAGGAGCAGACTTATTCTATTGATCACTATTACAAGGACATTTTACAAGCCACAAAGACTGGACCACAGTCACGCACACCAAGAGCACCCAAGCAAGCTAATGTCCTTGATTTTCAGTTCTATTCAAAGCGATTCAAGGAACTGCAAGAAAAGGAGCTTGCGGCCTACCGCAAACAGATTAATTTCAAGGTACGACTAGACGACATTGACGAAGCGACCTTAGAAGAGGGAGAGACGCGCGAACAACGAAGAAAGAAGGAAAACCAAATCATTGAAAACGCCGAGCCTCTGACGCCGGAGGAGGAAGCTGAAAAGTCGGAACTGGCCAAAGAAGGTTTCAGCAACTGGTCCAAACGTGACTTTACCAACTTTATCCACCAATGTGCGAAGCATGGTCGTGACAACTATGCAGCAATTGCAAAGGAATTCGACGACAAAACTGAAGAAGACATCAGAAAGTATTCCGAAGTGTTCTGGAAACGGTACGAGGAAATTGAAGGCTACGAAAGATACATAAGTCAAGTCACTGTCGGTGAAGAACGTACCAAAAAGCTCTCCCTCCAGCAAAAGCTCCTACGCCAAAAGATTGGACAATACAAGTGTCCAATGACAGAAATGCATATTACATATCCAGTGAATAATGCCAAAAAGGTTTATTCGGAGGAAGAGGACCGGTTCCTCTTGATTCAGGTCGACAAGCTGGGCTTGGACACAGATAACCTATGGGAGAAAGTCCGTGACCGTATCAAGAAATCGCCCATGTTTAGATTTGACTGGTTCTTTCTTTCTCGGACCCCTGTCGAATTATCCCGCCGATGTACGACACTACTTCTAGCAGTCACCAGAGAAATCGAAGGCCCCAATGCAATGAAGCGAAAATCCGGTCCTAAAAAGCAATCGCAAAACCCTGCTATCGAAGATAACAATTCAATGGCTGAAACGCCTGCATCTACAGGAAGTCCTGATGTTATAGTAATTGACGACGAAATGCCTGACGCCCCAAGTGCTAACATCACCACCGCAGAAAACTCCGGTGACACAACTCCCCAACCTCCTCCCTCAAAGAAACTCAAGAAATCAAGGACCGAAATTGTAAAGGAAATTGAGTAGTATTTGATTTAATTAACTAAGCATTCTTTTTATTAGATCTAGCAGGTTTTTCTGGGGGCAAATCCCCCGAACTCTCTTGGTCGGCTTCGCTGAGTTGCGGGTCAAAAAAAAAAAAAAAAAAAAAAAAAAAGAAGCAGAACTGATTCTTTTTCTTCGTTTCTAGAAAAAGAAGGGTCTTCCTCAGGAAATTAACACTGCAACCCAAACTAACTGTGCTCTATCTCTGGAAAAGGTAAGGAATATTAGGTTAGTTGTAAGCTAAAAATGCTCTAAAGCGGGGCCTAGAAGGGAGAGAGTTGGTTGGGAGTTTGAACATGACCATCACTCCACATTAGTTTTATTAGCAATGTTTAGACAGGGAGCAATTGGCCTTCGACAAGGATTGAAAGGGGTTGGTGCTAGACGAATATTTGCTAGAGGTTTTAGAAACTCGAATGGAAATGGGTTGCGAAGAAATTTTATGATTGGAGCAGCTGCAGGCTGTATTGGGGTTGGACTCGTTGGCCTGTTTGGAGGGAGCCAAGTTAGGCTGGATGCCTCTTCAAAAGGACTGAATTTCAGTATTCCAAGCGATGTTGAACGAGTGCAGCCCGAAACAAAGGTTCCAGCTTTTCCGAAGACATTTACGAGTGATGGGGAAGAGTATGAATTGTTAGGAACTGGTGTTCGTAGTGTTTCCTTCCTGTCCTTCCATGTGTATGGATTGGGGATCTACATTGCCAGCAAAGACAGGTCAAAAGTTAGAAAACTGTTGGGAGATGGTGTGAGTTATGAAGACCTAGTTGATCCAGAGAAGGGATCTGAACTGATGACCAAGTTGCTCAATGGCGGGGTCAGTCTAGACATCCGAATTGTACCTGTGAGAAACACTGACTTTGGTCATATGCGCGATGGACTAGTCCGTACCACAATGGCTCATCCTCGATTCAAAACCGATGGGAATAACGAGGAATTTGGAATGGGGTTGAGTGAACTAAAGAAGGTGTTTTCACGAAAAATGTCGGTCCCAAAACACAAGATTGTTCATTTGAACCGTGATTCAGATGGTGTGCTAAATGTGACATACTTCAAGGCTGATGATGAAACCGAAGCCAAGGAGCCAATTCACTTGGGCACAGTCAAAATGCCAATGGTGTCTGAACTCCTATTCTTACAGTATCTAAGTGGTAACAAACCCTCCAGTGAAAGTGCTCGCCAGAACGCAATGAAAGGATTTTCCGAATTATGTAAATAGATTAAATACTCACTAAACTAAACTCTTCGTCAAAACAATTTGAACGACTACCCAAACTACCCAGAGATTGGAGTCCCGAGTTCTTTTCCAGAAAACAAGCAAAAGCGCTAGTTCTGCGAAGCTACAGCCTTTTAAACCTCGGAAAATCATTGGTTTAGGTTGTTGGGCCAATCTCTTCCTAGAAAAGAAGGAAAAACTTTAGCTACGTTCATGCGGTTGCATAAGCCTGAGATCTCCTGCGAAGATACGTCCGCTGCTCAGCTTGAGGTTCCCTTTTTTAAAGCAATTAATGATTTTTCTGCATAGTATTTTATTTATTGGCCCAATTGAAAAAGGGACTTCTTTGCAATTTGCAGAAATAAACAGATCGAAGCAATTTTAATTATAAGGTTAATTAATTAGCTACAGTACACGTACAGTACCAGTTTTAAACTGCATGTACATGTATATATATATAGGACACAATTAAATATTAATTGCAACCTTCCCATATGCATATGCGCATGCTGTATGCATGATTCATGAAGAGGAACTACGCGGCCGGTTTAGAGCTAGCGCTCGCCCCAGAAAGGAAATTACCCAGCTGCAGTTTCGAGTTGCCTAATACATGCCTGTATCTTGCATATTATTAATAATTCAAATCGTTGGAGGGCCGGTGTCGGTCAAGTTTCGTTAGCACTGGATTCCCGTCATGGATCCGTGGTATATGTACAGGTACCCCGGTTTCTTCTTTTCCAGAAGAGAAGAGAAGTTGGCTCTGCGAAACAATATACACAGACCTTCCGCTTAGCGGAACTAGGGGATCTGGAGCTGGCGCCAAAAAAATAACCTTAGTTTCTTCTTTGCTAAGTTATATAAGGAATTCAGGCCTTCCAGGAAGCGGAACAACCATGGCTTCTGAAACTACCCCCAGAAAAGCATATTCGAGGGCCATTTATCCGTTGTCGATTTTTCCGAACCCGTTGAGCGTGGGGAAGTGTTCCAATTTAGTAAATAATAGACGGGGATGGGTTAGGGGAATTTCGGAGGGCGTGGTCCGTTGCCGAAAGGGGAAATATTAGCCCAGGCGCTTAAAAGGTGACGTTTTTCCCCAGATTTTGCAGATGAAGATAGCATAATCAATGACTGTTACACAGAAGAATCCAGCGCTCACTGTTACTGCGGATCACCAGATTAAGGTGGTGGATGCTCCTATCCGTGTGCCGGGGGCTGACGAGGTGCTTATTCATGTAAAATGTACTGGTGTGTGCGGCTCTGATATTCATTTTTGGAAGCATGGAGCCATTGGAGACCTGAAGTTCGAGGGCGATTGCATTATTGGCCATGAGAGCGCAGGAGTTGTTCTCAAGGCTGGTGCGAACGTTAAGAACGTCAAGGAGGGCGACCGTGTAGCCATTGAGCCAGGCATGCCCTGCGAACAGTGTTACTTGTGCATGCAGGGCGATTACAACCTGTGTCAGGATGTGCAATTCTCCGGTGTGTATCCGTATGATGGGTGTCTACAGAGATACAAGGTCCATCGAGCCAAGTATGTGTACAAGATCCCCGACAACATGTCCTTTGGTCAGGGCGCGCTCATTGAGCCGTTGAGCGTGGTGATCCACGGCGTTGAACGGGCCCAATTGAAGCTGGGTCACGGCTGTCTGATCACAGGCGCTGGACCAATCGGCCTCATTGCGTTGGAAGTTGCACGAGCGTCCGGTGCAACTCCTATTGTCATCACCGACCTATCGGCTGAAAGACTGGAATTTGCAAAGAAGTTGGTTCCACAATGTCAGACATATCAAATTAACGTCAAGGACAGTCCACGAGAAAGCGCCAATAGCATCCGTGCGCTTTTCGGACCCACCGAATACGAGGCACCTGATTGTGTGCTGGAATGCACGGGCGTTCAATCCAGCGTACTAACGGCATGCTACTCCGCTCGACGATCAGGGTCCGTTGTCGCAATCGGCGTTGGAAAAGACAAGATGGACGATATACCGTTTATGCACGTGTCCTTGGCAGAAATCGACATAAAGTTCATCAATCGATACCACAACTCGTGGCCCGTCGCCATCAAACTCCTCTCCCAGGGAGTTATCAACATTGACAGCCTCATCACCCACCAGCTCCGACTAGAACAAGCCAAGGAAGCATTGGAATTGGCCAGCGACCCCAAAAACGGTTCTATAAAGGTCCACGTCGAAGATTCGTAATGTCCATTCAACTAATTGATGACCACTACTATTACTCAACTCAGCTCCATGCCTTTCGACATTATCCGTAATATTCTCTTCTTTTCCAGAAAAGCGGTAGTTCTGCTTCGCAGAAATTTGTTCTTGCTATCCACGGAACTATGTAGTTCATTCTCTTCTGAAGAACAAAAGCGGTAACGTACTATGATCCTCACTGTATGTAAAAAAAAAAAAAAAAAAAAAAAAAAAAAAAAAAAAAGAAGTCTAAGGTCTAAGTCTAATGCGCTGGGACTTTACCCATCTCCACGAAGCGGATCCTGGGGTCTGGGAGTGTGCCCCAGAAATATAGTTAATTTAAAGTTAAATGATGTTTGACAGGTGGGATGGGCATGAGCTTCGGAAGTAGTTGACCGGTGCGTGGGAGGGGGAGGGTCGACCACGATTTTGAAAATCGTCGTCTAAAGCAGCCAACATGACTTTAGGTGTGTCGAAAAGTAAACAATCTCGGGTTCGTACAGGGTGTATTACTTGTAGGTCGCGACATCGTAAATGTAAGTGGTGCTCATGGTTCCATTGTGTGGTAGTTGCTAATAGCGGTCAATTAAGGTGGGGAAGAGAAGCCTGTTTGTGTGAATTGCAAGAAGAAGGGTCTTGGATGTAAATGGCAATCAGCTGGGCAGTTTAAGGAGACGAACACAAAGTATGCAGAGACCACTGACCACATTTCGGTCGTCCCTTCGTTGGACAACAACACAGAGATTGAGATTATTAACGAGAGTCCCGCCAAATACTTAAAGCTGTCTTCATCTTCGCCCGATAAGACGACAGAGGAGACCCCAAAGTCAACGTATAATGAGCATAACCCGCAGCTGGGGCAGTCTTTGGAGCCTGGTGGTGAGAAGAAAGAAGACAGGCAAATGCCAGAGTCGATGTCGGAGCTGATCTCTCCCGGGGACCTTGATCTCAAGCTTGCATGCGAGGAAGAAACTAGTCCGGAGATGTTCCGAGATCTTAATGATGCGCTGAGAAGCTATATGTTTTCAACTGCAAAGACAATTGAAGATATTGAGGTTGGACCAGAACCGGAATTCGAGCCGATAACAGAACTGACAGACGTCAAGCTACCGCTGCCATCAAATGAGCAGGACTTGTTTCAGGACCCTGGAACAATGGCCCTGTTGTGCAATTACATTATGGAGGTGGCTCCTTGGCTTGATATGTTTGACCACGACTCGCATTTTGGGTCTGTGATTCCGCACTTAGCGCATTCTTCTCCAGCATTGATGTATGCCATTCTTGCGATTTCGTCTCGCCAGGCAGAACGCCGAGGAACCGACATATCGTCTGAGTCCACAACTCTAGAGCTGTATCAAAAGGCGATACACAACCTCCTCCCGTCGTTTGAACGTCTCGAGGTGAGCACGGTGGCCGCATGTGTCATCCTCTGTGTGCTTGAAATGATGAGTTCTTCCCCTTCCAGCTGGAGGAAGCATCTTGAAGGCTGTGCTGCCCTCTTTTCAGCTGCCGGAATCAACGGGTTCACCCCAGATTCAATTTGTCGGTCTCTCTTTTGGTGCTTTGCCAGAATGGATCTTTCGTGTTCAATCATCGAAGAGGAGTCTCCAATCATATCCTGTGAGAACTGGCTGGCGCCCCAAGCACCGGGGATGACAGTTACCAGAGACGCAGCCTGCGGCCTCTTCACGGGAACCTCCGCTCCGCATCCTCCAAAAGCTGCGCCACATGAAATGTACGCCAACTATGCTGTCTTTCTAGGCGCTAGAGTGTCTGAACTCTTGCAGAACGAATCTCCGCGAGACCCTGTGTATGCCAAAGAATGGAATGATCTATGGGTGGAGTTAATGTCCTGGGAAACAAATCGTCCAGCGGAACTCTTGCCCCTGGCGATTGTAGAGCACGCTACTCCTTTCCCCACCATCCTGTATACTAACGGACCCGCCATCTCTGGAAACCAAATGTTTCACACCGCAGCAATCCGCATGCTACTTGCACGTCCGAAGGCAAGCATAATATCAAAGTCGGCCAAATCAGTGCTATGGCACGCACGCCAGATCTGCGGTATCTCTCAAACAAACGACCATCATGGCTGTCTAAACAATGCATTGCAGCCTCTATGGATCGCAGGAAGACAAATGTCCCACCACACTGAACACAAAGCCATTCTCGATATGCTCGAACGTATCGAAAACACCACCGGCTGGGCAATGCGCTGGCGTGGTGAAGATTTAAAAGAATTCTGGGGGATCCAATAAC
>JAJMDO010000098.1:36600-66089 GCA_030573635.1 Blastobotrys ciferrii
TTGTCCAAGTTTTCTTATCCAAAAAAAAAAAAAAAAAAAAAAACCGTTCTTTCTAGAAAAGAACACTGCAGGTTATTTTTGAAAGTTGGTTCAGAAATTTATTATCTGGTTTAGGGACTCATCTGAAAGCACCAGTCGTGTTAAATCATTAATAAAATCTGGATCATTTAAAGCATCGGTTAGTTTTTTGATCACTGATTGAGCAACAGGGACTATGAGTTGTGTACTGGCTTCGGCCTTTTGTATCCGTTTGTAGGAAAGGACCGCGCCACGTAGTATTTCATACCGATAACGGTAAAGCCGTGGCCAGGCGTATGTCATCACTGTGTTGATGAATTCGCAGGTCTTGATAGCCAGATTTGGAGAGTGGCCGATGAACGGGTCCCCAAGTATGTTCAGATAAACCTTGACCAGGTCCTGAAGGTATTTTACAGTCTCTGGTCCTAACTGTTGTACTAATGACTCCATATCAGCTAACAAAGATATCAGCAACTCAACCTTTTGGTTGGTGTTAGCGATTGCGTGTAACAGATCAAACATAAGGGAGTCCATATCGGCAAGACAATCCCTTGTTTTGCCGCTAGCCTTTAGACTCGCGGTAAGAGACAAAAGCGTATCCACCCCTTGGTGCGTTATTATCCTTGATAGGTTAGTTGGTATGCTGGGTGGTAGATAATGCAATGTGGGCGCCACCGCATCTCGAAAGATAGGAATTAGTCCAGTGGTATGAAGAAACTGAGAATCCATTTTACTGACAACCAACTCCAGGAATTGGCAGCCCTTCAGTTTTATCATAACCTCGTGGTCGTCGACAATGTTCAACATCGATGGGACCAGAAAGGGCCAAACTGACCTCAATTGTGTGGGCTCTGACCGTCTAATGACAACTTCAAGTAGCGCAATAACAGATTGATCCTCAACTCGCCACGGGACCATCAACTCTTCTGTATCGGACTGTAACGTAGGATTCAACCTGTTTCGATACCCCCGATCATCATTTATCTTCTTCCTACCCGCCATAGACACGGACGGATGAGACGCAGACTTGATAAATGCAGGTTTAATGTAAGCGTCGACCAACTCTGGCAATGGCATGATGGATCCCTCATTAGACTCCAACCATTTCGTTGCAATTGTGTTGTCCCTCACCCATGGGTAACCCTCTACACTGTACACCAGCATGTGTCTATAGATCAGCGGTCCTGTATATTTTGACAATACATGCAACAGCCGAGGAACAACCGACAAAAACTGTTCTTGCGCGATCCATCTGGTTCGAGACTCCGTGAGCTCATCTTTATACCAAATCCATTCCCCTCCTAATGGCTTCACACAGTCACATAGTAGTCGAGCGATGTCATCCTCATCTTCATTCCCTTCTCGTTCAACCGTCTCTAGCGCCTCACAAGTCTCATTAACAGCAGCCGTTGACAAATCCCCCTTGCACTCTCTAAACTTGCGCAAACTCTCTTTCGCCTCCTCTATTGAAAGCACGTTCTCTAACTTCACCATTTCATCTTCTCTGCCTCGTGAACCCCTTCATCGGAGACCGGTCACTTTGAAAATCGTCAGATTGGGCCGGAATCGGTCCGAATCGGTCGTTCACACACATGTATGCACGGGGTGATTCATCATTCATAATTCATTATTCATAATCACTCGTTTATATTTAGCCACAGCTCTCTTTATTAAAGCCTGTTCTTCTGGGTTGGTAGTCGTTTTTTTTTCTTTTTTTTTTTGGAAATTTATATCTGTCCGTACTTCTCCATAAAATAGGAAGCCAAGTGTCGCTTCGCAGAAAACTTTGCGAGAAAACCCTCTCGGAAGCTAATCGTGGGGCTTTCTTCCAAGAAAACTATCTATTCATATGGGCTTAGATTGAATTGAGTTAGAAGTCTTCTTCCTTTTCCAGACAAGAAGCAAATTAAAGCGTCCTTCTGCTTCACAGAAGCACCCTCGGCGAGCGAGAGGGCGCGGAGGGTAAAAAATAAACTAGACATGCGGTGACAACAAGAGGTTGAATATTTACAAGATATGTACAATTTATTTCTGAGAGTCCTGGATCCTAGGAAAATATGTTAGCGGGTTTCGTGGTGTGGTTTTGGGGAGTTGTTCACTTACATTTTAACAACATTGATGTTTGTGTCGAGGAACCTGTGGAGACAATTCTGAATGCAAGACTCTTCGGTGCTGTCTAGTCTGTTGGAGGTGATTTTGCCTTGGACGCACTTCTTGAAGCACATATCTGTGAAGTTGTGAATTGCTACAGATAGTTATTAGCGAACTCACTCCGACAGCAATCTCGGGGTTTCTACTTACAGCTTTGAACCTTGGATTTGGAGGTCTCGGCCTCGATCCATTGCATGATCTCCTTTCGGGAGTTTGGATCAAGGTTTTGAAGCGCCTGTTGGTCAATTTCGGGCATTTTATGGCTATCGGGTTCTACAAACCGCTTGAGAAGTTGAAAATTTAGTCCTCCCAACGCTCCCGCGTATCTGACGCGCCACACCTCCGCGACGCGACATCAATTGTCAAACTAAGACTATACAGTGTCGGAAGAAATGTACAATTCTCGGATACGGAGTTGTCTAGAACGTGTGGAGAAGGACCGCCGGGATCTGCGTCGACTGCCAAAACGAGCAAGCGATGAAGACTCTATAAATGGCAGTCTGTATTCCGTCCGACTAAAATCTGAACTGGATCGCCTAAGAGCCACTTCTAACCCCAGCCAAATTGATACAACTAAGCTGCATTGTCTGCCTTATATACTTGCTGTGGATCAATTGGAAACCACTAACCATCAGTCATATCAATTGATTGACATACTCCTGAAGCAGGAAGAAGAACTCAAGTCTAAAATAGCCAAGGAGAAGTCGCTTAATGGCCAGCTCTCTCAGCTCAACGGGCTATTGAACGGACGTTTCGAAACAATTGGCTCCTTGACACGGTCTCAGAGTCCAAGAAATATTCTCAATGAGCTGGAAAAGAAAAAAGAGGCCTCAGAGAAGTCAAACAAAATCTTGCTACTGCAACTAAAGCAGCTCTTGAACAATCAGGTCCTAGAAACAATCACCACCGATGACGACCCAGACCTTAAAAGCCTTCGCTCCGAACTGCGACGAACAGTTGAAACCTTGCTCAATGAAATGTTTGAACAAAGCTCCACAGGCTATGTCCATATCGCTGATATGGACTCACCCATCATCCATTTCTTACTATCCGGTGACCTCATCACACTCCATCCAGATGACCCCTCTTATATCCGTCTCCGTGACTTCGGCAAATAACCGATATCTGACTTACGTCTGAGGTTCTATCTTGAGGAGCGCCCTGAAACCCCTGTGATTCCGCTTCCCGGAAGTATCAATCTGAACTGAGCTCTGGCAGAAATTTGATCATTGGACCTTATTCTACCTTGCAATCCTAACCCAAGAGTGTTCCTTGGGCCCGCTCCCAAGACCCTCTGGGCTCGCTACGATCGAGGCTGTCGACAGTGTTTTGGTCCATCTATTTGTTGTAGCCTCGCAGACAGAAGGCAGGGTCTGGCGCACTGCATCCCTAACTCAGAAGTGTTTTCTTGGGCAAGCCCCGTATCCCCTGTATCAGCCTCGGCGAAGTCTTCTATTTGATAACCCCAGTTTTGTCGGGGGCCTGCAACCCCCTGAGCTTGCTTCCCTCAATGTTGGGGAAATGATGTCTCTATTCTTTGAAACTTCGTAGGCTACGGGATGCAGATGCAGGTGGCTGCCTTTCCTCCAATCCTAACTGAAGTCTGCAGCTATGTGGCGGAGGAGGCTCAAGACCTCCTATTGGCTTTGCTCTAATAGTTGACGCCCCGCAGTGCCAGAACTGACTTCACGGGAGTTAGATAACATAAGTTAAATAATATTAATATTAATATTACATGATTAATGCCTTTGTACAGGGTTATTTTTCAATACTTCGTCACCGTTTCTTCGTCTAAGGATGTCCCCGACGGATTTCTTAAACTTAGACTGAGAGCGCTTGGAAAGGAAGTCAACTTCGTCGATTATGGTTTCACGATTCACACTTCCTGGTGTGCTGACTACTCGGCTGATATCTGCACCGCCCTTTATTGGGGTCGACGAAATTGATGTGTTGCTTCTGCGTCGAGGTTGCAGCTCGCGTTTTAGCTCATTAACTTTTTCTGACTTCTTGTATGCTAAATCAGTTATGCGGTCAATGGAATCCCGAATTCCAAATAGTGACGGGGCAGTTGATGAGCCATATCGGGATAACCGTGATTTGAGCACATTTACTTCCGATTCGATATTGCCGAGATACTCTTCCACATCACTTGTCTTTTTACGCAGCTGTCGTTGGAGTTCAACTGCGTTGACAGGTAAGCTTCGGAGTTCTAAAGCCCGCTTACTCACTTCACCTGATTTGTAGCGAACAAGCTCTTGCGCCCTTGAGAGTTGTAACGCCACGCTGGTCAGGGATTTTTTCAGTTCTTCGATCTTGCTATCGTCCTCTTTGGTCTCTTCTCGATATTTGGACACTTGACTTAACAGAGTGTCGGCCAAGTAACTTACGTCACTACTGTCTGACAGCCTCCACTTATCCTTTAGCCACACATCCTCCATTTCATGCGGAGCACGTTCATCCTGATATGAATGCCAATCAACATAATGGCTCATGCTACGAGCATTCAGATGCATAATCTCAAACTGGGCTTCGGTTTCCAAGTAGTACTGATCAAATTGAGAAGTGAACTCTTCATCTTCAGAAATCACGGCAGATTTTGTAGGAATAAAATCTGGGAAATCTGGCATGGTGTAGTAATCTGGCTCAGGAGTCTGTTCAGATTCCACATCATACTCCTCCTCCTCCTCCTCCTCCTCCTCGTTTATGTGAGCAAACTCTTCTTCGCCGTTGGACTCCTTTTCCCCTTCAACGACTTCAAACTCAGAGCCTTCATCTTCGCCCCTACTATATTCCCCTGGTGTGCTCAAATCCTCGTATCCTTCATCAGACGTAGATGGTTTGGAGGCCTCAAAGGCTGGAGCACCATCACCACTAGTTCCTTCGGCGGGCTTATTGCTCTGGTCCGTCTGCCCATCACCAAACGCTTTGAGTCTAGTTAGTTCTGGTTGTTCAGGCCCATGCTCTGTAGACCCAAGTGTTGTGGTTGAACCGAATAATGAGCCAGTTCCACTTTTGAAGTCAAGAGCTGCCTTGCTGTGTGATTGATCTGCTCCAAGGCTACCCAACTGGTTCTCAAAAAGACTCTTACCCTTATCTGTAGCAACAGGTTTACCAAATAAAGAACTGTGTTCTTCCTTATTGGCTTCTAAGGATTGGCCGAATCCTGTAAATGTACCCTGCCTTGGTGCCGAAAAATTGCCAAAAATTGAGCTTCCAGTTCTGTTTTCTTGGGTCGAAGGTTTACCATCGGATCCAAGGCTGATTGCCTGGAATTTCGACATATCGGGAACAGGTGGTGGGGGGGGTGGATGGGGTGACGTGGCAGACACGCTATCTTCTTCCGATTCATCATTTGACTCTTCCTCCTGGGGGATTGAGGGCATACCATCGGAACCAAGACTCATACTTTTGAATTTGGACATATCAGGAGCAGGAGGTGGTGGTGGTGGTGGTGGTGGTGAGAGTGGTGGTTCAGAAGATTTATCGCCCGATCCTTCCTCTTGAGGAATTGATGGCTTGCCATCAGATCCAAGATTTAACGCTTTGAATTTGGACATATCAGGAACAGGTGGTGGTGGTGGAGGTAGTGGTTCCGAAACCGACTTATAATCTTCAACAGGTTTCTCCTCCAAATCTTCCTCCTGACCTTTACTAGGAGAAAGGTCTTCAGTTTTCGGTTCTTCAGAAACTTCTTTCTCCTTCAAAGTGACCTTTTCAGCGGATTTCTCCGAATCCTTACCAAGCCTGTCCTTTTTACCTTCCTCTTCTTCCCTCTTCACAGACGCTTCCGGCTTATCATCCTTACCTTGGCCTTCCTCTTTTTTGTCATCTTCCTGGGCCAGCTTTTCAACTTCGTCAGTGTTCTTCTCGATTTGATCAGCTCCCTTTTCTTCCTCCTCAGGAACATGTTGTGGAGAATTCTTTCCCGCCTGACTGCCGTCGCCCCCAAGACTCAGCCCATCCAGTCCAGATATCCCGGTCTCCAGAGATGATTTGCCAGTTTTTTGGCCAAATGAAAACTGAGGAGTTCCCTGTGGCATTGCTTTTTGGCCAAACCCAAAATTAAGACCACCCTGAGCACCTAGAGGTGGTTGAGCCAACGGCATAGTACTGTCACTTGCTCCTTTAACAATATCATCGTCTTCATCACTAGAGTCAGAAAGATTTGATCCAGGATCTTCGTCTTCGTCTGAAGAAGAGAGCATTTCCTGTTTCTTTGACAGCTCTTGCAGACTTGTGTTAGAAACAGAAAAGTCTGTCTGCGGTTCTTCTGGTTTAACAACAGCTGGGATGTTTTGCTTTTGTGACCCAACTCCCCCAGACTGGTTGAATATGTCAGCTCCCTTCGATGGGATGTCGTTCAAACCAGGTTCTGTGTCATCTTCTTCGACCTCCTTTCCAATCTTGGCAAATGCATTTGTCTGTGCAAAAGCATTTCCAGAACTAGCCGAAAATGCATTGGTACTACCGTCACCGCCAAAAATATGGTTGCCTACGTTCTTCCCCATGGACAACGAATTAGAGTCCAACGAAGATTGTCCAAACTTTGGTTCTTGACTAAATGACCCAAATGATGATTGCCCAAACGTTGACTGGCCAAACTTTGGCGCTTGGTTAGACGACCCAAAAGAATGCCGTCCAAACTTTGGCTCTTCAGGTTTTTGCCCGCTACTGAACGCGCCAAAAGAATGCTGTCCAAACTTTGGCTCTTTAGATGTCTCTCCGCCACTGAATGCCCCAAAAGAATGCTGTCCAAACTTTGGTTCGTCAGGTTTCGTATTAGCACCGAATGAACTTTGTCCAACCAGTTGATTCGACGATGTATTAAATGCCGATGGTTTACTCTCAGAACCTTCAGAGTGTGACGATGACTGGCTGAACGAGGACCCTGAGCCAAACGGCTTGTCAGTAATGCTTGATTGTCCAAATGCTCCTCCAAAGCCTGACCCATTCTGACCAAAAGCACGGTTCTCCCCATTACCAAATACATTGCTTGGACCACCCCAGCTCGACTTGGCAGAGGTAAATGCAGCAGAAAACGAAGATTGGTTTCCAAACGCTGGATACTTAGGCACCGAACCAATGGCAGAGCTACTAGCAGAATCGGCCATTTCATTATTCTTGGCACTAGTTATCCTGCTATTATACGATTCCAATGTCGTATTCAAATTAGTAGTGCCGTCCTTGGCAGAATCTTTATCAACAATATACCATCCACACAGACTTCCCTCGTTGTTCAAAACCCATAATATTGGCAAAGGAGATGTCTCGCCTGCTCCAGGACATGGCTCCTTTACTGGATCTGTAGAGGAAATATCCAAATCCATCCCACTAGGAGAAGTGTCATCCTCTGTAAATGGAAGTGATGCTCGATCAGAGTCTTCTGACATCTGGAATGACTGTTTTTCGGTGAGCAACGAAATATCCGGAGACGGCGTAAAACTCATTGCCAGCAAATATGGCAAGTCCTGACGCCAATCACGAAGCACTTGTGTATACCACCAACCATCCTGCGGGTCCAATGGAGGACAGAGCTCCGATATCCGATACCAGATATGTTGCATATTAGCTCTATCCCGCTGACAGATGAACGGCATGATTTCAGTTTCGTCATCTTCAGTAGAAGCAGGTTTGATATAAACCACCAAGAACGTGTGTGCATGTAACCATGTCAGTGTTTTGGCGTAAGCGCCACTTTCAATTTCGTCTAGCTTTTCAAACACATAAGCTTTAGTTCCATCTGGTTGCAACTGCACGATACTCCCGTCCTTAAGCCCTGCCAACAGTTGTTTCCCTTTTGGGGACCAAGAAATAGCAGTTACATCACTCGCCACATGGGTAATTGATTGCGTCGAAGATCGTATTTGCTTCAAACTGCCCGACTCCTCTAAAACCGTGAACTCATTGTTGGTCCCTGGTCTGCACTGAATGTCCAAAATCGGACCATCTGCCTGCAATTTGCAAGCCGGATTCTCCAGAGAGCCGGCCCCCATAACCTTCTCGACCGAATAAATAAATATTTCACCGCCATCTGAACACAATGCTATAAATCGTTCATCTGCTGAAAACACAATGTGGCGAACTCTTCCAGGGAATTGAAACTCATGCTTTAATAACCCATCCAATGATTTATCTTTCACCGCAGTTCTTAAATCAGAAAGTTTCCCTGCTATAATTCCATTTGCTCCAGCAGCAACGAACAAATCGCCACAATTTGATAACGCAAAAAGTTTTTCCGATACAGGTCGCGGCCCTTCATACGGTGTCACTAAACGCAATCCATCATCTGACCCTAAAATCAGGAATCTCCATGACTACAATTACATTAGTCTTCAATCCTTTACCGTTGGACTATACTTTTTAGGGGGCGTGCCGCGAATACTCAGGGTCCGCTTCGCGGATTATGGTGCATCAGTCCAGCAGTGACAAACTTGGAAAATAACTTACCTCCGTATTTTCTTCTGGGAGGACCTCTCTGATATTAGTCGGAGATTGCATTGAGCCGACTTTCGTAGATACACCAGTTAGATATTAACCTCTACCAAATTGCCAACTGGCTGCAAAGATCACGTTTCAATAGGTACAAAGTTTGGAGCTTTCAAGCGTGAGCAGAACCAAACACTGGATTCAGAGGAATCGGCCTCCCATCGGAACACCGATCTAGTCTCGACATCGCACTAACTAGTTGGCAACCTCTCTGACCTTTAAATAACCAGCTGTCTTTTCTCTTACAGAAATATACGAAAAAGGCCGTAAATGTACTGTTCTGAAGAAGGCCAGATATTTCCCAGACCTCGACTAAGCTGACACAGGGGGATTGGAGGCTTGCCCCCAAGGAAATAGGTCAACGTAATTAAAAAAAAAAAAAAAAAAAAAAAAAAAAAAAAAAAAACTGTTATTCTTCTTTTTCCCGAAAAAAAGTAGAAAAACGTTCGTTCTGGTTCACAGCACGCCAATAACAATCATTATTTCCAACTGATCTAGAGATGACAAATTACTGTGGGTGTGAAATTTTGTCACGTGACCTCCAGCCGCAAGGTATAACATTTTGAGAAGAGTCATTTAAATAAAGCGTGAACAATATACTAGAAGATGGCATCGTTTGACCTACAAAAGCTAGCACGACCAAATATTTTGGCTTTGGAGCCTTATAGATGCGCACGAGATGACTACAAAGTCGGTGTACTGTTGGATGCCAATGAAAATACCCATGGGCCATCCTTGACAGAGATCGACGAGTATGAAAAGCGACAGGAGTTGAACAGATATCCCGATCCTCACCAGATTGAGCTGAAGAAGCGCATGTGTGAGTTCAGGAACCAAGAGAATAGAGATAAATCATTGACTCCTTTGGACCCATCTAATTTGTTTGTTGGTGTTGGGTCTGATGAAGCTATTGATGCGATTATTAGAATTCTTTGTGTTCCTGGAAAAGATAAGCTCCTTACCTGCCCACCTACTTATGGTATGTACGGAGTTTCTGCACAAATCAACGATGTCGAGGTGGTCAAAGTTAATCTTGATTTCGAACTCGGTAGTTTTGGAATCCGACCAGAGGCAATTAACGAAACGCTGGCAAACGACCCCTCTATCAAACTCGCATATCTCTGTTCTCCAGGGAATCCAACTGGCTCTTTGTTGAAGAAAGAGCTGATCGAACAGGTTTTGAATCACCCAACTTGGAATGGTGTGGTGGTTGTGGATGAAGCATACATTGACTTTGCTCGAGAGGGCTCCTCATTCGCTCCTCTTGCAACCAAGTACCCCAATCTCATTGTTATGCAAACACTCTCTAAGAGCTTTGGTTTGGCCGGTGCCCGCCTTGGTATCACCTTTTCATCAAAGGAAATGGCAAGTCTACTCAACAACATGAAGGCCCCATATAACATCTCGACGCCATCATCTGAGCTTGCACTTCGTGCTCTTTCACCAGAAGGCATTGCCTTAATGAAGAAATACGTTAAGGACATTGTAGTCCAGCGTGAACGTTTGGTCGAAGAACTCCCCAAAATCCCAGGTGTTGGTGCTATTGTTGGCGGTAACGAATCCAACTTTCTCCTAGTCCAAGTCCTGGATAAACCTGATGGAAAGCCTGATAGCGACGTCGCTAAAGAACTCTACAAAACTCTGGCAGAGAAAAAGAATGTCGTCATTAGATACAGAGGCTCCGAACCAGGCTGTGTCGGTTGTTTAAGAATCTCAGTAGGTACTAAAGGGGAAACAGATGTCCTATTGACAGAAATTAAAGATGCCCTCAAATTAATTCAGTATAAATAACTTAAAATGAATCAAAGACGCTTTTCGTTCTATCAATATCCTCCTTTCCAAGAAAAAGTGTTGCAGGCTCGCAACCCTCAGCGAAGCCAATCCAGCGTACATATCGGGACTTTTCCAACCCAACCTGCTCTCGTGGTGTCCGTTTTCAGCAAAAGAAGCTAAGTGCGTTTGCTCTGATCTGCAGAAAACTGTGGTCTCCCAACACTCGGCGAAGCCAACCCAGAGGGACTAGGGGTGGCCAAATAGCACAACTGTCAATAGAAAAGATAAAAGAGGCATTTAATTGATTGAAATATTACTCATTAAGCTAAATGGTGGTATAAATATACAAGTTATAACGTTTGGATCTCCCATATTGCAAGACCTGGTTTAAGGGTGGAGAAGTTGGAGGCGTCGACCGATTCCAAGGATAAGTGGGACATGGTTGACCAAATCTTGGTCAGCCTATATGTTCCAGACTTTGTGTTTGTTTTGATGGATGATTTTGCTTCCAGTGACTTTAGAGTGGGGTTGTTATCAAATGCAGCAATGGGAGAGACTAGAAATGCTCGTCTCAAGGTGGTGGATGTGCTAGAGACATGAGACACGGAGTCCAGCGTGTCTTTCAGAATGTCAGTGTCTGCACCCATGAGGTCAACAATAGTCACCGTCGCGGTAGAGTTTGAATTTAGAGATTCACGCGATTTGTAGTAATCCGACTGCAAATAGGCGTAGACGGGCTCGTATCTTTCACTATCGTCCGTACCCTGTGGAAGCGGTGAGACGACATCAACAGTGTTTGAAGGTTTGCCCAAAAGCCAGATTGGCGGGGAATAAGTTTTCCACCAAACAACCGTGTTGGCTCCCTTAACGAGGTTCTTGCCGATGTAGCTCTGCGATGCTACAACCCCGCCTTGGTGAAAAGTGCCCATAATGACACCCATGACGAGATTGAACACGAACCAGAGAACCAAGAGCACTTTTAGTAGTTTAGGCGGGAAGCGCGATGTATCAAACGACCAGCATAGCAGGGGGATTGCGGGGATAAGAAATCTGGCCTCCTGGTGGGGGATTAAGGATAGTATAAGGATCCCCGACACCGCAGAAAGGAAAGGAAGAGTCTTGATGTACTTCTTTGAAAAGAGGAACACCATTCCTGGTCCCAACAGTTCTGGCAAATTGACGGTGATGTGATGCAAACGGGAATGTAGTCCGTGGACAGAAAGGTTCGACGTGTCCATGTTGTACAGAACACTGTTCAACGGTGCAATCACATACGAATCCTTACCATAGAGAACAGTGTCCAAGGATACGGCTCCTGTGGCAGTCACAGCTGCCGCAATGCAAAACGTCAAGAGGGTTAATGGATATTTTTTAAAATGGTCCAATAGCCAGAACGATGGGATAACCAAATATGCAGGGAATGTGATGCGATTGAACACGCCAAACATCATCAAGAAGCCCAACAACCCGCTATCAAAGTGTCTGCCCAGAGGCGTTGACCGGGAGTGTTTGAATTCGTAGATAATAACCAAACACCAGAGCAGGAGGACCGTTTCTAGCGAATTGGAGAATGTGTGCGATTGGAACGTCCACGTCACATAAGAAGACGCGACAAAAAGCAGGCCCTTGATTCGATCCTGCTTCGTGTTGGAAAGACGATCAATCGCCATGTCACATAAAACCCACGTCCCCAGCGCGAAGATGATGCGAAGAGCGTAAAAGATAGTTAATGGATCTAGCCCGGGCCCGCGGGTTTCTGCAAATATAGCTTCTAGGAAGGACATGGGTATACCGTAAACAGTCCATAACGACAGGTAACTTCTTGCCGGATGGTCAGAAGTGAATTCCCATGACTTTTGCGTGGCCCACCCAAACACCTTATCTGCCACCGCCTCTGGACCCTGGAAGTGCTCGTCGGGATGAATATATGAGTTGGAAATTGAGAAATACGTCCGCAGAAGTATTGTTACGAAGAAAATTCCTCGCCATGTCCGTGATCTGCTGAAAAGATCACCAATTTGCGACTTGCTAACCGCACTCACCGACATCAGACAAGAAACAATGCGATAGTGGTATGTGGCGCTGCGAAAAACGAATCCTTAACAACTAGTACAATGTGACAATCCCGTCTCTCACTCAGATTTGTTTGGGCCGCTCTAACAAAACAAAACTTTGGGGGCCAAGTGACGCGTCGTTAATAAACCGTCTTATGCTCTGAAAATGCCGTACGTGCACGCTATCTCAACCCGCGCAAAAAAAGGGGGGGGCAAATGCGTGCGTGGGGATGAGCGCGTCACACTTTAATTTTTGTTAACCTGTTTGTGATCAGTTAAGGCGCGATGATCCGGTAGCCGGAAGTACGTTTGTCTGCGGCGATCTAAAATGTTTAAGACACCAACAGCTCTCAATTGCCAATTATTATCCAAACCGTTGCTTGATATTAACCTTATCTTTAACACGGCATGTGGGTTCCGCGCATCTCTCCATCTTATAGGGGGGGGGCTATATGTGTGATTATTCCACATCTGAATCCATCAGGGGCTCAGTGCTAAGCTTTTTCACGCGTTCAAGCGCCCTTATCTCTCATCTACGCTTACTTCGGTATGCACCCTGATTAATTTTTCGAAATTAAGCACACGCCCCCAAGTCCCCTAGCTAATCTTGGACGTACGGGCTGTGGCGCGGGTCCCTATATATATATATATGTACATGCATGTACTATGCATATATATGCATATATGTATTTATATATTTATATAATTATATGTATATAGCCGGTAGCCAATAACTTCTATATATATGTAACGTATATATATATACGTATACGTATACGTAAAGTGTGCACGTGCGTTTTTTTCTAATTTCTTATGTATTATGGACAATAGTAATCCAACCAATTTAAAAAAAGTAAATTAAATACACGTAGCTAGTGAATTAAGTAGTGTTAATTGGATATAAATTAATTAATATTGATTGCCATTAATTAATTAATATTTCCGATCGATCGAGTTCAACCCTCTGTACATATGCATGTGTCACTGCCTCCTCAAGACAACGTTAACGGAGTGAAACGAGTCTCAGCGAGAGAAAGTACGTATGCAATTATATATTGATTCCTAGGCCTGGAAAGAACGTACAGATACTTCTAGATCTAGACAGTAGATACTCAGAACTTTATATATAGCTAAAAGCAGTAACAGAGCAGCATTTATCACGACCAATAATTACGGTACTGTCGTGAAATATGGGTTTAGCAAGATGGCCACCGTCAACGTAGACGCGTACAACTAAGCGCAAATTCCGACGTGCACAGCGCCAGCGTAACTTATGCGTGGACAATGGTATTACTTGGACGGAAATGGAATAAACCAAACTTATTATCATGTCTCTACGCTCGGCTAAAAACGGAATCAAACGTTGACCCGCTAAATGCAAGGTTTTGAATTATTATGCAGGAGTTTTTTTTTTTTTTTTTTTTTTTTGGACGAACCCCTGAGTCGAAAATTAAAGACACGAGTTTACTTGAGTTGCCAATGAATTAGCCTTCAGCTTGACACGGCAAAAAGCTAAACAACTGGATCAGAATAGCGCAGTTGAAGAGTGCTGTGCAGTATTGCAGTATACTTGCCTTAGTAGTTGATGGTTAGGGTCTTGAATTACGTAAGCAAAATTGGTCAACTTACCCTACCGGCACACCGTCCCGGAAACCAATTTTTCAGTGGGATCAGTAGGCTCTGGCTCTGAATAAATTCAAAAAAAAAAAAAAAAAAAAAGGATTACTATCAGGTAATACTGAGTAATTCAGACATTCCCTTTGAAACGCAACAATCCAGTAATCCATTTGCTGGACTACTCTACAGCTTTACAGAAACTCAAGTTTTAACAGGACAACGCGTATTGCTGGGTTTTTGAGATATAGAAAACGGAAACGTGCTCTACAACCCCCAACTAGATAAACGGTTACGGATTTTTTTGCGATAAAAACCAATGGACGTGGAAGCACTTCACACATGTTTTGCGTCCACATTGGATGCAGACATAAACAATCGACGACATGCTGAGCTGCAATTGAGACAGGCAGAACAGGCCCCTGGATTTATCAACGGCTGTCTTGATATCGTTTTGGAGCCTCAAGTTTCCCCAGCTGTTAAAGTTGCAGCAGCAGTTTACCTAAAGAACAAGGTTGTCCGATTCTGGGCCCCTATTGATGGATCCACGCCTTATAAAGTGGGCCCTGAAGAAAAGCCTGCATTCCGAGAGCGCCTGATTCCAGCATTAAGTAAGGTGCCTCCTCATATTCGATCAATTTTGGTTAACGCGCTGGCGGCAATTGTGAATAAAGATTTCCCTGGGAACTGGCCTGAGTTGATTGATATTACTTTAAAGCTTTTCCAGAGTAATGATGTGGACTCAATCTCTACCGGTGCTACTTGTTTATTGGAGATTTGCCGACATTATCGATGGATGACTGGTGACTCGAGAAAGCCTCTGGATGATGTCATTAACACAACTTTCCCAGGAGTGTTGAACATTGCTAACTCTCTTGTCAATGAGACAAGTCAACAAGCCGGCTCTCTTTTGAGGGACATTATCAAGACTTATAAGATGGCCACATTTGTATGTTTGCTATGGTTCTATCATTTTGTTACTTTACTAACCTCTTTGCCTATTAGCATGTTTTGCCAGTTTCGTTGCAACAACCAGATAGTTTGGCAGGATGGGGCAATCTTTTTTTGAACGTGATTAAGAAGGACTTACCAGAAGATGTTTTGGCAGGCGATGACGATGAACGAGAAGCCCATCCCTGGGTTAAGTGTAAAAAATGGTCGCTTGCCAATTTTTACCGATTGTTCTCGCGATATTCGCATCATTTGCAACGCCGAGGTGACGAGACATATGCTCAATTTGCCGAACATTTTGTTGCCAACATGGTTCCCGAAATCCTCAAGACATACTTTGAACAGATTCAGCTGTGGGTGGACAAGAAGATTTGGCTGGGAAAAGCATGCATGTTTCAGATTCTTTGTTTCTTCGAACAGTGTGTTAACATAAAAGCATCATGGGAAATTCTCAAACCTCATGTTAATGACATTGTTGCCCATGTTCTTTTTCCGTTGCTGTGCCCCACGGAAGAAGATTTGGAATTGTTCGAAGATGAACCACAGGAATACATTAACAAGCATATTGACATGCTGGATGACACCATGACCCCAGACCTTGCCGCGACTAACTTTTTGCTTATTCTGATGAAGAAGAAGAGAAAAGTGGTATTCAATCCATTGTTGCAATTCATCCAGACTGTGGTCAACCGACACATGCAAAACCCGCAAGACCTTGCTCTTTCCAAGGAAAAGGAAGGTGCCCTCCGTATGATGGGTTCCATTTCCTACATGGTACTGAGTAAGAAGAGCCCAATTGCGGGTATGATGGAGGACTTCCTTGTTCAATATGTTTTCCCAGATTTTTCAAGTCCTCATGGTTTCTTGAGAGCCCGTGCATGCGAGTTTTTGAATGCTTACGCGGAAACCAAATTCAACAAGGTGGAAAATATTTCATATGCTTATCAAAGTGTGTTGAAGTGCATGAATGATAAACATCTTCCTGTTCAAGTTGAAGCCGCATTGGCTCTTCAACCGCTAATTGGTCATGAAGATGTGCGTGCGGCACTATCATCCAGAATCCCAGAGGTTATGCAGCATCTCTTGGACTTGGGCAATAGGGTTGATATTGACGCCATTTCTGGAATCATGGAAGAATTCGTCGAGGTGTTTTCGGCACAGTTGACACCGTTTGCTGTCCAGCTTGGCGAACAGCTTAGAGACCAATTCATGCGTATCACGAGTGAGATGCTCGAAAAGCAGAACCTGCCTCCAGAGGAGATTAACTATGATGACCTCAGCTCGGATGACAAGGCCATGGCTGGATTGGGCATTTTGAATACACTGACCAGCTTGCTGTTGGCATTGGACAACGCTAGCGATCTTGTTGAAAAGTTGGAGGAGGTTTTGATGCCAATCTTTGTTACCGTGTTGGATAACGATATTTCTGAATTCTACACTGAAATCTTTAGTTTGATTGAGAATTGCACTTTTGCTCTCAAAAAGATTTCTCCTAACATGTGGGAAGTTTACAAGTTGATGTACAAGGCTTTCCAGGGCGCTGGCTGTGATTACCTGGATGACATGCTTCCTTGCCTCGAAAACTACATCCAATACGGGTCTCAGGCTATGGCTACAAACCCAGACTTGCCAAAAGGTGTCTTTGACATTGTCCAAAATGTTATGACTGACGAGGACCGTCTGGGTGCTACAGATCGAACAATTGCATGCTCCCTATCACAGCTGATGCTTCTTGCTCTCAAAGGCAGCATCGATCAATATGTTCCGGAGTTCTTGAACATGGCAGTGAACTGTATAAACAGGGACACCAGCAAACTAAAGAATGTGGCGTATTGTGTTGGATTACTTGAGGTTATCATTGCAAGTTTCAACTATAACGCTCAAGCTACTTTGCAGTTTTTGGAGTCTAAGGAATACACAGCACAGTTCTTCACTCTATGGTTCAACAAAATGAACCATTTCCAAAGAGTTTACGACAAGAAGCTATGCGTCCTAGCAATCCTCGCTATCATCTCCCTTCCACAGGACTCTATCCCAACCAGCATCCAATCAAATATCCCCCAACTGAGTCAGGGATTGGTTACTATCATGGCAAGCATTCCTGAGGCTATTGCAAAGAAGGAGGCCCTTGCTAAGGAATTTGAGTCCGCTGACTTTTACGAAAATTACGCCGATGACGATGATAATGAATGGGGTGATGAAGAAGGCTTTGAAGAAGATGGGGACGATGAAATTGGTGCGGTTCAAGGTGCAAATGAAACTGTCGGTGAATACATTGATTATCTCGCCGAGCAATCCGCCAAACTCAAGCAGGGTTATGGTTATTTCGACGACGACGATGAAGAACTCGAAGAAGAGCCATTGATCGATAACATTTTGGATGAAGTCAACGTCGACAACATCTTCAGAGACACCTTCATGTCCCTCTCACAAAATGACTCTGCCCGTTACCAACTCATTACAAGTTCCTTGGGTGAAGACGACCAAGCTATCATGACTGAAGTCATCTCTAGAGCAAACTAATAACCACTACCAACCACTACCCTCACACCTTCCTCATTTTGTAGATATTAATAGATGATAACCAATACTGTTGAAAAGTAGCATTCATTGCCTTTGGCTCTAGATGGATTGATCTTCCAAACGGGGTAACCCCAGACTCCTTAGTCCGCTTAGCCGGGCTCTGGGACGTGGTTCATTGCAAAGCAGAGGATGCTTTTTGATACCATATCAGCACAGAAACTAGAGTCCGGAGTCGAAGAAGCCCACACAGGTCCACACACTTCGGCGAAGCCGACGTTGGGGGCTTTCCCTCAAGAAAACAGGACCAATTGTGGCTGTTAAGGAGACATGGCTGATTAAGATAATACATAAACTCATAAATAAAGTCCATTGTTGATGTTGGAGAGGAATAAATTATTGTTGACTGTTAAGTCGTGATCGTGACTGAGCGAATAGCAATTCTTGCTCTCTTTGGAGTTCTTCAACGGAACGACCAGAAGATTCCAGTTTACCCACCTTTTTGTCTCTGACTTTTTGGCTCTCTTTGTGTTCCATGATGACGCTTTGAATTGGCTCAATGTATTCGTTGAAGCCTAGTTCTTCAAGAGCTTTGATTACATGCTCGGAGGCGATAGTTTTCTTGGATTCCTTTTCTGCGATTTCATTTGATTGAGTTGAGAGGATCATGATGAACTCGATGCAGCATTCTATCAGAGCATCACGCGTATCTCTAGAGAATGTGAGGTCTGAGGGGATGATTTCTGATACAATCTTCTGAACAGTGGCTAGAAACAAAAGTAGTTAGTAAATGTGGGAATATAACGCGGGAAAAGATGATATGGCTTACCTTTTGGAAGACTGAGGTCCTCCGACGCGTCTCGGTCACCCATCCTGAATATAGAGCCCAAGCAACTTGAGCCCTGAAGGGCGAGAGAGCCTCTTATATATTCGTCTAATGGTGGCTTTTGGGAACAAACTAATGGTTACCCTGAACAAAAAAAAAAAAAATTCATCGGGCCGGTGGGAGGAAAGACAACACGAAAAATAAGAAAAAGAAATGAGAGAAAGAAGGAAAAAAAAAAAGTTGAGGTTCGTGAAAATTTCAATATCTTTAACCAACTATGGACCAAACGCAAGTCATTAGCTCGCGGTTCGATCCGTTCGGCCAATTCTATGCCAGCGTGGTTCCTTCCTTAGACCTGAACAAGGTACAGGTGCATTCTACGTCGAACGAAGGTAGGCTGGAAGGTGAAATGACGCTTGATAAAGGAATCACTGTTTCGTCGTTATCGTGGGCCGTTTTCAACTCGAGTTCATCAAAACAACAGCAGCGTAAAAAGCGGAAGAGAAGTAGTGTGACAGGTCTGGGCAAAGTATTGGAGGACTTGGTTGTGGCTATTGGTACTAATAAGGGATCAATTTTGCTGTATTCTCCCTCTCAAGGAGCTATTGTTCACAAGATCACTGACATACATTCTGTCCCTGTCACCTCATTAGAATCAGTTGGTTCTATTCTATGGTCGTGTGACTATTCTAGTGTCATTTCCAGCTATGATTTGTCGTTGCACAAGGAGAGGGCTAAATTCGGTAGCCCAGAAAAAGATGTTCGACTGATAAAGCCAGTTGAGAACCAACAGCTAGGTGATATCCTTTTAGGTTCTACTAACATTCAATTGGTTGACTCTGCTTCTCACAAGAAACCTGTCAAGTCATTCCCAGGCTTCGTTCATCCGGTCGCCAAAATTTTACAATCCAACACCAAGAGTGATCTGTTTTTAGCTGCATCACAATCTGAGCGGAATGTTAACATCAATTCGGTTGAAAAGGGCAGTAGTATTAAGATCTTGACTGCTCAATCTGATGTTCAGGAGATGTGCCTATCTGAAGATGAATCTGCTCTTGCAGTTGTTACTGATGATGGCATGGTTGAGATTTTCCTCAATCCACTGGAGGTTGTGTCCACTCCTTCCAAATCACGAAAGGGTTCACAAGCTGTCAAATCAAATATCCAAATTTCCATTTCTCGACCGAAGAGCTTGCAAACCGTGCGAGTGGATAATGTTCGGTTTGCTAAGGACTATGTCATTTTGACATGGCTCGAGAATGCATCTGTACCCGTCTTTGAGCATGTCAATTGGAAGGATTCAAATACTGAAAAGCCACTATCTGGTCTCATTGAGCTAACCAGAGCCCATCGTACAGTGGCCAAGGGACAAGCTGACAATAAGGTGAATGGTGTCGATCCTGCTGCTGTTGCTCCGTACAACGAGGCCACGTCTGTTGTCAGTTCGGGTAAGGATGTGAAAAGCCTTGAATCTGAAGATGAAGAGGAAGAAGGAACATTGGCTGAACGCTTAGATGCTCTGGAAGTTGATGCGGGCCAAAAGCCCAGTACTAATAATAGAACAAAATCCACTAACAAGGGCAATGGTGCAAATACGCCGTCCAAGGTTGAGTTCTCCACCCCAGGAACATTTACCACAATTCTGACCCAAGCCCTTAAGACGAATGACCATGCATTGTTGGAATCTTGTTTGGTGAACCGAGCTGAGAATGTCATCAAGCTGTCCATCCAACGCCTTGACTCTAAGCTGGCTGTCAAGCTATTGGAGAGGCTTGCAGAGAAGATTGCGAGAAATCCATCACAATCCGGGCAACTTAACATCTGGATAAAATGGGTCATGATTGCCCATGGTGGCTACCTTGTTACTCTTCCCAATCTTCTTAAAACCCTTTCGTCCCTTCATTCCACCCTTTCTGATAGAGTCTCGACCCTCCCACGGTTACTGGCCCTTCAGGGACGCCTCGAACTGCTCAACTCGCAGATGGAGCTTCGTCGTGACATCCTCGAATCCTCCAACAAGGCAACTACCAATGACGACGAAGATAACGAAGAAGATGAAGAAGCTGTCGAATACATTGAAGATGGTGCGTACATTGCTAACGGAGAAGAGGACATGGACAGCGATGACGACGACGAAGATCTTGATGTAGATGAAGACAGCGACAATGAGGGCTTTATAGACATAGAGGCAGGCGAAGATGACGCTGAAGATGACGACGATGCCAACAGTGATATGGAGGTCGGCGAACCAATGAGTGCCGACGACCTTGATGATGACGAAGAAGACGAGGAAGACCAAGAACCTCAGATCAAACCAAAGAAGAAAACCAATGGTAGTATTAAATCAAAGAAATAAACTTTGTATATAAAGCTAAAGCAAAAATAGAACCGTTAATTAACACCGATAATAATCTCTAGTCCCAACACCTTGAATTGGATTTGCCCTCAAGCTCCCCGTGCTGGCTACACGATTCTTGGGTAGCCTGTAGCTTTCCGCGGAACACAACCATGCTTTGCTTCTTTATCTGGAACAGAGAAATAATATTAGATTCAATTTCTTAATTGACCGAGAATCTTCCTACTGGATAAATCTGGACACTGAAGCCGTGAATTGAATTCAGTTACATAAACGCAAGTGAAGTGAGCCCATAGGGTCAGGAAGCATGCTTCAGAAAAAAGCACTTGCGTGTTGGTATTGCAGGGAACCAGTCCCTAACCCCGTACCTAACTCTACGAGGCTTCAACAAATATATCGTACTGTCGAGCGAAGCGTGCCTAGGGGGTCTGCGGGGGTGCGTACTTAAGAAAAAGGTCCGGGATGTTGTTCTTATCTATTTGCTAATTGAACAGAGTGTTTATCTTTCTGTTCAAAAGTTGTGGTAGTCAACGCGACGAGCTGCAGGCTCTGTCAGAATCACTGTTTTTGGTTCCTTAATTTTAAAAAGAACAATGGTTTTTGATTCCTTTCCTTTGGGTATTGAAACATTTGAGTATACGAAGCGCAGTCTTGTGCAGAGCGACATGGGCCAATTAATCTCAGTTCTTGTCTGCTACTTTTCGGGGAGTCTGTCGCGGCCAGCACATGACCCGCGAAGCGGAACCGTGGGGTTTGGGACAGGCCAAATAGATTGACCACACTAAAGTTCAGAGTGCGGCCTCAGGGGTTTTGGGTCTTGTTCGGGGTCAATGATTATACTGCAGGCCAACGGTACCTGAGAGCCGCACATACCGCCGCAGTAAGTGCGGCGTGATTAAGAGTGATTTCCGTTTTGAGTAGGAAGTCCGACTAGTCGGGCGGCGGCGACCGGTGGACATAAAGAATTTTTTTTTTTCTTCTCTTTCTTCTTTTTTGGAGTCATTGGATTGATTTCCCAGGGCAAAATTTTGAGAGGCTTCTAAAGATGGTTGAAAAGACATATATCAGTTACAACAACGTCCACAAGTTGTGCCAGGAGGCGGCTGAGAAGATTAAGGAGTTCAAGCCAAATTTGATGGTTGCAATTGGTAAGAAGAGACAGAAGAAGTGGGGAGTGTTGCGTTTATTGACACATTTGTTTTAGGTGGTGGTGGATTCATCCCTGCTCGTATCCTTAGAAGTTTCCTCAAGGAGCCTGGTTCCAAGAACATTCCCATCCAGGCCATTGGCCTGTCCTTGTACGAGGACCTAGGCACCGAAGAGGACCAGGCCATTGAGACCGCTGGTACTCAGGTTGTCCGAACCCAATGGTTGGACTTCAGCACTCTTCAGAGCGGCAACCTTGTCGGCAAGAACATTTTGATTGTTGACGAGGTTGACGATACTAGAACTACCCTTCATTATGCAGTCAGTGAGCTGGAGAAGGATGTCAAGGAACAGGCCGCTAAATTGGGCAAGACCGATGAGGACACAAAGTTCTTCATCTTCGTCCTCCACAACAAGGACAAGCCAAAGCGTGCTGAGCTCCCTGGAAACATGGTTGATAACGGCCTTTACTTTGCCGCCCGTACAGTTCCAGATGTCTGGATCGCCTACCCATGGGAGGCCACTGACATCGAATTCCACACAACCGAGGCCATCAAACAGGGCAATAACTAAACCTCTAACATTCGTAGATATTCTTTATTAATTCAGGGTAATCATCATCTCACGCCACCTCCCCCTACATGGCGGGTACATGCTTCCGACACCTCGACCAACCCTTAAGACAACAGCTATTTGGGGTGGTCTCAGTTTGTATTCTACGAAGCAGGGCTAGATCTATTCTATTAGCTGTTGTTGCCCCCAACACTAGGGTTTCTGCGCAGCAGAACAAAACGCTTTCTGCTTCTTTTTCTGGAAAAAGAAGTATACCACTAGATCGACAGTTAGATGTAATCTTTGTAAAACCGTGCTCGACATTGTGTGGAGCGATTAGAGTAGTGAATTATTTTTTGTTCGCAGCTGCGAGCTGATCTACCAACTGTTCCACTTGTTGTCTGTACATGGATTTCAGATCTTCGACGTCTGCTTTGAGTTCGTTAACCTGTTCGGATTTTTCTCCGAGCATTTCAAGGGTTGTTTGCTCTCGTTCTTCTAATGTTTTGACCTTTTCTTCTAGCTCGGACGCCTTTTGTCGGAATTGGTTGAGGTCTTCGTTATCTTTCATGAGCTCTATAGTTTGTTTGCATGCATCTTCTTTGGCCCTCGTCATCTGGTCAAGTTCGAGCTTGACACTGGACAGCTCTGATTCTAGTCTTCTAATTGTGTTGTTCATTTTACCCACCAGTTGGATGTTTGGTCCAGAGTTGTTAACGGTTAATACTGAGGATGCTCGTTCGCCTCCTTGACGAGGTGACAACAAGCCAGGTTGTTGGTTTAGGCCCAAGCCAGTTGTGATAGAAGGATTTCGCGATTCGAAAAAGCCAGAAACGTTCTCTGTGGAAGCGGAGCGGTCAAATTCCATACTTGATTGATCTGAAGATTTGTGTCGTTCTTGTTCTGTATCGATTCCTGGAGAAAATGGACTTATTCTATCCATATTTGGTCCAGGAGAAGACATGGTATCAAGTTGTTTTATATTCTGCAGCTCTTTCTCACTTTCCTCCAATCGACTTGTCAAGTCATCTCGCTCCTGCTCCAACCTCTTGACTTCTCGCTCCATCCTAGTTTGAAGAGCTTCCTTATCACTCTGTTTTTCCGAAACCCGCGCCTCCAACTCGCCTATCTTCACCTGAAGCTGTGACACCTCGGTCTTTAAGTTATAAATATCATCGTTCAACTTTTCATTCTCCTCCACACTGGCCCTATTCGTCTCATTCTAAAACCCGCGTTAGTCTTTACAGTTTTTCATCGCCCCAGTGTAACCCATTTTTCCCTAGAAAATACAAAAAGGAGTTTTGTTCCTTTTAAAAAGGAACCAGAAACATTAGCCCTGTGGTGCTCCAACTCGTTGGAAATGGGGCATCTTTTCCATTAAACGAAGCGAAAGTGATTATTCTGCAGCGCAGATGATTCTTCGGAAGCAAACTTGGGCTTTAGTGGTTTGGACGCTCGAAGCGGACAATTGTTTGGATAATTCCTCGTTTCCCAGAGAATGATGCAAAAAACATTACTCTGCTTTGTAGAAACTACACCATACTGAAGCCTCAGCGAAGTCGACACATGGAATTTGGGGACTAGCCTCCAGGGAAATCTTCAACAGAGTAAAGTGCCGCTTCGCAAAAGATTTCTATACTAGATGTTCGGCGAAACCAGCCTAGGAGTCTGGGGAAACACTGACGATGAAACAACAATGGGAACTTACCAAAGATTTGAGTTTTTTGCGGAGGGATATTTCCTGATTTTTGGCTTCTTCGAGATCGTTTTCTAGGGAGGTGATTCTATTGTTCAGGCTGGCCTCCATTTCATGCCAGTTTTCTTTTGAGATGGAATGTTGGGATTGAAGAGATTCGATTTGTCGGACCAGGTTGAGGTGTTGTTCACTTGATGCGCCTCCTACGGTTGATGCTTCTTCGGACATTGAGCGGTAGTGCTCCACACGGACCTCTAGATTTTTGATTTCGTCACGTAATTCAGAGACGAGGGTATTGTTAGATTCTTCTTCTTGTCGAAGTTGCGCCTGCAGTTCGCTGATCTCAACTTGAAGGTTCTCCTTGTTCATTTCGAGGTTGAAATTGGCTTTGTCGAGGTCTTCTTGGAGCTCCCTGGCTCGGTTTGTGGCGTCGTTCAATGCATCAGTTTGGGCTATTTGGGCCCTTTCGTCGTATTTGGAGTTTAGATCCTTGAGTTGTTGTTCAAGCTGCATTACTGTGGATTTCAAGGAGTCGCGTTCCTTTTTGAGCGGTTCAATATCATCGCCCGACCTTGAATACTCTTTTAACGTGTCGCTCTGCTCTTTTAGCTTCTGCTTCACATCTACCAGCTCTTTTTCAGCCTTTTCAGCCCGCTTCAATGCATTTTCATTGGCTTTCCCCGACTCCTTTTCCTGGTTCCGCAGCCGTTTAATGGTAGTCATGTACTTGAGTTCCTTTTTGGATAACGCCTGTCCCTCTTCGAAGAGCAGGGCAATCTGCTCATCTTTTTCAGCAAGCTTCTTTTGCAGCCCGGAGGAAGATTGCTTCAGGGCATTTGTCCGCTCCATTTCCTGCTGCGACAGATACTTGACCTTGGACTCAAGAGATTCAATTTTGCCAAGCACCTGTGAAGTGTGGTCGTCAGATCGTTTCTGCTGTAACGTGAGGTTGTTCACAAGCTCTGCCAGAGACGTCTTCAAAGCACCCTGCTCTTCGGGCAGATCCATCAAGGACACCATTTCTTGTAGGCTCTGCGACAGATTGATCAACGCGTCGAATGACGGCGGATCTATTGGTTCCTGTTGGTCCGACGTTATGGCAAATGTCGTTGCCGTCGTTTGCTGAACATTGGAATCCTCACTGGTTCTGGCAGAAGAAGAGGATTCGGAGGCCTTCTTATCGCCAACAGAGGTGGGTGTTGATGGTCTCCCTACAGCCTTGGCCAGTCGATCCTCCATGGTCATCCTTTGTTTCGTCGCACTTGTCTGTCTCTCTGACGGTGTGGAGACATTGATTTCAGAGGACTCCTGCAGAACCTTGTCGAGCGTTGACTCTACGTTGGCCACCGCCTTCTTGAAGTAATTCGACCAATTCGATGATGATGCTGCTTTATTTGACGACGCATTACTCACCACCTCTTCCTTCTCAGTATCAATTGAGCCTTCCACCTTCGGTTCGTCCCCTTTCTCAGACGACCCATTGTTCTCCACCCCACTATCCGACATTTATATTGCCTTGCACACCCAACACCTCCAGATTGAAACAAGACCTTAGTCCTCAACTACTGGCGAACACGCATCCATCGGGACTCCGGATTTTCGGACTTCCGAAGATTCGACCCTACTTGCGGCTCACCCTGTTCTATTGCACTCAATGACTACCTGCTTTATGGTTTTTGGACGTGCCCCCAGACCCCCAGGGATCGCTTCGCTCGAAGTTATGGGTAGTGGTTTTTTCTTTCTATTCGATGAAGCCTCAGTGCAGGGGTTGGCTCCTGCAATTCCTCCAACTGGTTTTCTGGGGGCACGCCGCCAGACCCCCGGGGCTCGCTTCGCTCGAGGTTATGGGTAGTGTTCTAATCCTTTTATATGTTCAATGTTCATTGGTGCGAAAAAAAAAGGCTCAGGTCGGTCTAATTTGGGTCACTCCCCTAAACCACCTTGATGGAATATGAATAGAGGGTAAAGAGGACACGGTAAAAGGAGAATCCTGCTAGCTCAATTGATTGTGCAGGAATAACAGTTTTAGTAGTCCAATTGGTTCAGGGAACGTAGGTAGTATCACCAATCTTACCCCTCTTCGTATTCGTCGGAGCCTCGCAGAGCCATGGGGTGCAGCGTGCTGGCATCTGCATTCTTAATCCTCAACAACTGTTCCTGGGGCATGCCTGCAGACCACTAGGGCTCGCTTGGCTCGAGATTTAGGTATTGAAAAGCTTTCCTATAAAAAAATAGCATCATTCTTGCGCTTATTTTACGCGAATGAAACTAAGAATTCAATAATATATAAAAAAATGGAGGGAGTATTATTCCGTCAGCATCTCTGCAAGTGTGCAGTTGGTTAGTTGAGACTTTTCTTATAATCAAAGAACACACACACACACACACACACACACACACACACTCTCTCTCTCTCTCTCTCTCTCTCTTCTCTCTCTCTCTCTCTCTCTGGGCAACTGTAGAAACCATAGGAGTATTAGAAGAGGAGTACTAATATTACATACAGGATTACATACAGCCTCGCAGAGCTAACGCTTTGCTTCTTTTCCAAAACACTACTGGTACGTGTGCGAAGAAGCAATTGACCGTGGATCGTTCTCAGACATGGGGTAAACAATCTTTATTCTGTAGGAACAAATGTACCCATAGTCCGAGGTTCGCTGGCATAGTATGAATGAACCACTACCCATAACTTCGAGCGAAGCGAGCCCAGGGGGTCTGGGGGGTTGCCCCCAGAAAGACCACCACTGGGTTAGAATATCGTAGGGGGCTAACCCCGGAGGAGCTTGAGGGTCTGACCCCAGGGATGCAGGTCCAGGGGCTGATGGCGGTCAAGTGATAGATGTGCACAGCCTCACCAACGGTGTTGACGGGAGCTCATGATGACGTATGCATAGCTTCTCGGGCGTTGTTCCGGTGGCGGCGTGTCGTGGCTCAGTCTGACACGCGCGCGCTGGATGCGTGGAAAATAGTACCCCTGGGATATAAATAGTGGTCCGCCCGCATAACCACCACGAAAGACACATTCACGTAGTAATTATCTAAGATGGGTCTTGCTAGTAAACTCGCAGCCTCGCAGGGCCAGATGCCTCCACAGGGACAGGCGCCTCCGCCTGCCCAGCCCCAGCCGGGTGCTCAGCAACAGGCGCCTCCGGCGCAGCAGCAGCAGGGAGGGTATCCAACACCACAGCAGCAGCAGGGAGGGTATCCAACACCACAGCAGCAGCAGGGAGGGTATCCACCACAGCAGCAGGGAGGATATCCATCGCAGCCACAGGGCGGCTACCCACCTCAACAGGGTCGATATGCTCAGCCGCCTCCGCCAATCCCGAACCAGCACGGTTACCCACCCCAGCAGGGCTATCCTCCTCAGCAGGGTGGCTATCCTCCTCAACAGGGTGGCTATCCCCCTCAGCAGGGTGGCTATCCTCCTCAACAGGGCGGCTATCCGCCTCAGCAGCAGGGTGGCTATCCGCCGTATGGACAGCAGAGGGGCCAGACAATGCCAATGCCACCTCAGCAGCAGCAGCAGCAGGGCTATCCTCCACAACAACAGGCACCACCACCACCACCACAGGGAGGCGCCCAGGCTGGAAACTATATGCAAATTCTCCAACGTGCTGTACAGGAGAACCAATTGCAGGCCTTCTACCCACCACAGCGACTGCAGCAGTTGGCGAGCACGATCGGCCCGCAGGTGGCCCAGATCTCACAGCAATGGCGAATCCCAATGGAGCTGGCCGTGGACTTGGTTCGATTATCTCTGTATGACATTGTGCTCTTCATCGACGATTCCGGATCCATGTCTTTTGAAGAAAATGGTGAGCGAATCGACGACCTCAAGCTCATACTACAACGCACCGCCTTCGCCGGCTCCCTGTTCGACACCAACGGTATCGAGGTCCGATGCATGAACAACCAACATGCGGGCAACGGCATCCGAACCGACCAGCAGGCCTTCCAATTGGTCTCTCAGATCAGGTTCCACGGCCTCACTCCCTTGGGCACATCGCTGCGAAACAAGGTCGTTGACCCAATGGTCCTCGGACCTGCCAAGTCCGGTCAAATGGACAAGCCAGTCCTCGTCATCACCATCACCGACGGCCATCCAGCCGGCGAAAACACCAGCACCATCTTCAAGGTTATTAAGGACGCCAAGTCCAAGCTCGCCAACACCAGATTCGGCCCCGGTGCCGTTGCTTTCCAATTCGCTCAAGTAGGCAACGACTTGAAGGCCAGAGAATTCCTCGCCAAACTGGATTCTGACAGAGAGGTTGGTGCAATGGTCGATTGTACAAGTACCTTCGAAGTCGAACAGGACGAAATGGCTCGTCAAGGCGTCGAATTGACTCCCTCAACGTGGATCGTAAAACTCCTCATGGGTGCCATCGATCGATCCTACGACTCCCAAGATGAAGCTAGACGTTAACATCAACAACTCTCATATGCTTGTAATTTGATAGTCTCATGATTTTCCACTCACATCTCAGTCATTACTAGCTACGCGTGATTTGTTCTTTTCCAGAAAAGAACCAAAAGCGTTGGCTCTGCGAGGCTACAACCAGCCACATGTCTATCCTCTTTAATTTCAGAATCTAAATCTTGATGGAAAGGAACACAGCTAGAAACAGCGTATAAGATAACTATATTTTCCTTTTCCCAAACCTCCTGGCTAGCTTCGCTCGAGATTTGGATACAACCGTTTGGAGTCTTTCTATTCGATGATCGTCCAGAGCACGGGTTATCCAGAACTGGTTGTTTCTGGGGGCGCTCTTGCTTCGGGCCATGTAGATTTAGATCTAGCGCTGCAGCTTAGAAAAGGTCATCGTGCACCCATACTTCGGCGAAGCCGACCCAGGGGGTCTGGGGGCGTGCCCCAGGAACACATAGCTGGGTTAGGTTTGCAGGTGGCCAGCCCCCTGCACCCCCGTGGCTCTGCGAGGCTTCAACGAATAGAAAGATAGAACATTACCCATAACCTCGAGCGAAGCGAGCCCTGAAGCCTGCCCCCAGAAAACCACTGCTTTGTTAGGATTTGCAGGGGGCCAGCCCCCTGCACCCCCGTGGCTTTGCGAGGCTCCAGCGAATTGAAAGATAGTGGGTGCGCCTGGCGACTCTATAATAAACTGATTAAATGTCAAAATGTCAAATGAATTGAAAGATAGAACATTACGCATAGCCTCGAGCGAAGCGAGCCCTGGGGGTCTGGGGGCGTGCCCCCAGAAAACCACAATTGGGTAAAACTCGGCGAAGCCGACCCAGGGGGTTTGGGGCGTGCCCCCAAAATCAACTAACTATACAAGATCGAAATATTTCTGCTCCGCGGGAAGTTGTCAGACACCTTTC
>JAJMDO010000099.1:8965-40500 GCA_030573635.1 Blastobotrys ciferrii
TTTTTTTTTTTTTTTTTTAATAAAAAAGAACCAATAACAGTGGCTCTGCGAGGCTTACTAATGGTTGACTCTTCAACTCGTCGAGAAGGGGTTCTTTTCTTAAAAAAGAATCAAGAACAGTGGCTTTGCGAGGCCTACTGATCACTGAAATGTTGAACACGTCCCGCTAGTGTTCTTTTTTAAAAAGAACCAAAAACATTTCCTCTGCGAGGTTTAGTCGTTGAGGTGTTCAACACGTCAGGGGAAAGAGCTCACCCCGATCTCGGCGAAGCCGACCCAGGGGGGCCTAGGGGCATAGCCCCCCAGAAAAACACCCGTGAGGGCGTTTGCTTTAGTGAGGAGTTGAAGATATCCGTGACTTCGGCGAAGCCGACCCCGGGGGGTCTGGGGGGGCATAGCCCCCCAGAAAAAACACGAGTCGCGTGGCTGTTAGATAGAGTTTGAAGGGAAGCTAATTGGGTGATTTGAATGTAGGGTCTGGTAAATATGTTCCACGAACGATTTATGTTGATTTGGAGCCAAATGTGGTTGATGAGGTGCGAACGGGTACATACAGAAACCTGTTCCACCCCGAGCAGTTGATCACTGGTAAGGAGGATGCGGCCAACAACTATGCTCGTGGTCATTACACTGTGGGCAAGGAGTTGATTGACCAGGTGATGGACCGAGTGCGTATTGTTGCCGACCGATGCAATGGTCTCCAGGGTTTCCTTTTCACGCATTCGTTCGGCGGTGGTACCGGTTCTGGTTTCGGAGCTTTGCTTCTTGAGCGTCTGTCCATCGACTACGGCAAGAAGTCCAAGCTTGAATTTGCTGTCTACCCAGCTCCACAGAACTCCACGTCGGTGGTTGAACCATACAACTCGGTGCTCACCACCCATACCACTTTGGAGCACTCCGACTGTACCTTCATGGTCGACAACGAGGCCATCTACGACATGTGCCGCCGCTCCCTGGACATTGCCCGTCCATCGTACGAGAACCTGAACCGGCTCATCGCCCAGGTCGTCTCGTCGGTCACCGCGTCGCTCCGCTTCGACGGCTCTCTCAACGTCGACCTGAACGAGTTCCAAACCAACTTGGTCCCATACCCTCGTATCCACTTCCCTCTCGTCACGTACGCACCCGTCATCTCCGCAGCCAAGGCCAACCACGAGGCCAACTCCGTCCAGGAGATCACCAACGCCTGCTTCGAGCCCACCCACCAGATGGTCAAGTGCGACTTGCGAAACGGCAAGTACATGGCCACCTGTCTGCTGTACAGAGGCGACGTCGTCAACAAGGACGTCCAGCAGTCCGTGGCTGCCATCAAGGCCAAGAAGTCGATCCAATTGGTCGACTGGTGCCCAACTGGCTTCAAGATCGGCATCTGCTACCAACCACCACAGTACGTCCCCGGCGGTGACCTGGCCAAGGTCGACCGTGCCGTGTGCATGCTGTCCAACACCACCGCTATCGCCGAGGCCTGGGCCCGTCTCGACCACAAGTTCGACCTCATGTTCTCCAAGCGTGCTTTCGTCCACTGGTACGTCGGCGAAGGTATGGAGGAGGGCGAGTTCAGCGAGGCCAGAGAAAACCTTGCCGCCCTCGAAAGGGACTATGAAGAGGTCGGCGCTGACTCCGCCTTTGACGAAGAAGACGCTGAATATTAAACAACTAAACTCCATCCCTTTATACATATTCATTTCGGTATTAATTAATAGCAATCCCTTAAAGGTTTATACCACCCCTTTCTGACATAACCCGTTTTTTCTGGGGGCACGCCCCCAGACCCCCAGGGTCGGCTTCGCCGAGGTTTGGGCACCCCATCCACTTCTGTCAAGTAGACAAAGCTAGCTTTAATCTGTTTCCTGGGGTCAGCAACGCCGATGTTTGGGGGCCCAACCAGTTCTGCCAATTAGGGCAACGCTTTCAGATTTTCCCGGCAAAGGAAGGTCAAAAACTCGTAGTATCGTGGTTGGGTAGATAATTGCCAATGATTATTGTACACGGTACGCTTTAATGCCTGAAGAGGCAAAGCAAGCATTAACTCTTGCATGCATAGCGTTTCTGGGAGTTGGCATTGTACTCAGTAGTGGTGAAAGTAACGAAGGAAGTGAAAGTATGTTACTGGGGACACTCTTGTATTTATACTGTTTTCTCGGACCCTTGATTACGTTATAAACGCGGCCAACTAATAATCCCAGCGTCAAGTAACCCCTAATTTATCTTATTTAAAGGGTAAGTGGCGATTAACCCAGAGTTTGTTTTAACTTGTACTACAGTATATTGAGATCTACTATGAACAAGGGTACATTACTAGTAGTTTAGCGCCAAGATGTCAACCAAAATGGCTCCTTATCGCTTTTGACAGGGGTCTAATTGCTCTGATAACACTCTTTGCTTTTCAGGAAAGAAGTCGGTTACTTATAGTGGCATTTTGGGCCCTCGCACCCCGTGTTTCTGCGGGGCTCTCTAGGGGCGTCAAATAAGCTTTCAACCTAAATAAATTTTAGAAGGAAAACACTGTCATTCGTTTTCAAAACTATGTATTAATCAAGGTTTACAATCATTTAGCCCCTCTTTCTACATTTTATCTTGAAGCGCCCTCTCAAGGGAGCTTTGTAGAGAAACGGGGACCGGGGATGAGGACTGGCCGACACAATCAATCTAGACCTGAGCTAGTTAGAATCGATAAGGAAATATTAACAAAATCTTTATTATATATAAACGATCCAGTTGGTCCGATAGTATTCGTCGTTTTCTGGAAAGCCAACGCCAACGCCCCAGATTCTGTCTCTGCAAAGCTCCCTGGTAAGAGTTACAAAGCTTTCTTCCTTTTTTTTTTTTTTTTTTTTTTTTCTAAAATAGTTTGACCCCTCTAATTGTACAGTACCTTGGACACCCCCAGGGTGCCTCGCAGAGCCACGGGAGTGCGGGGGCTGGCCCCCGCAAATCAACAAAAACTGATAAGCAAAAAGTGATCATACTATGTTAGTTAAGCGCGCATCTGAGGGATGGTGTCAGGGTTTTAGGATTACAGGTGTATAGGGTTATTGTCAGAGAATTTTTGTTTGGCGCGGAGCCACCAGCCTTCGATTTGGTCGTATACACCGTTGATCATGCCTTCTTTGCGGGCGTCGCGGTAGATGCGGTCGCAGGGGATTTGGGTTCGCATTAAGCGGATTCGGTCGACGAACCAGAAGGAGATAATTTCCTCGCCGGGCACGCGATATGATCTTTGGAAGGTATTGGAGGACTGACGGAGTTGGTCGATTTCTTTGTCCATCCGTTGGTAGTCGGCTTGGTTGATGGTGCGGCCCAGAGCGACCGAAGTGGAGATGCCGCATTGGAGGGCGTATGGGTCGTAGCGGACCATGAGGCAGTTTGGCTGATTTTCACAGAAGGACACACATTTCGAGAAGTCCGCGTACGGCTTGCTTTGATCGATAGAGCTGGGCATTCCGTCTGCTTTCCACGAATATTCTTCCGACTGCGCAAAGTTGTCCCAGTTTACGTAGGCTTGCAGTGGAAGATAGGGCTTGATGAAGTCGTTGTACAGGTCAACATATCTGACCTTTTTCTTGTCCTTTGTTACGGTTTGGTACTCCCACAGAACTTCTAAATGTCGTGGATGTGACTGGCCGACACCAATGACGGACTTGCACCAGTTGTACTGGTTGAAGTACATGGCCCAGATGGGCTCGTGTTGGAACTTGGAGTCGGCGAGATCATAGTCCATGCTGTGGCCGGCGACTTCGTTAAGATATTTTGACACGAGGTAATCGCCGCTCTCCTTCTTAGAGGACGTTTCCGTGTATTGTTGGACTAGTTCTGCTGCCGAGGGAATTCCAAAGGCCTTTTTCATCAGGGCATGCGAAATGGCAATACCCGCCTTTTCACCTGCGAAAATGTTACTAAAGGCCGCGAGAGGGAAACCCGTGTAGATTTCTGCCCCGGGATTGTAGCTGGAAACAAAGTCCATGAGGTTCTCTGGAAACAGGGCCAGATCGTCGTCCAGGAGGACGTACCAATTGTGCTTTTCCAGGTTTTGATACGCATGCAACAACATGTGCAGGGGCTTGAAGCGGTCTAACTTGCTGAGCCCGTCGGTGGAGGGAATAGCGTACGAATGCTGGTCGCGCATCATGCGTGCTTGCCTGTAGGCGGTGAAGGCATTTGAATTCATGACATCGCTGGAAACGTTAGCCAGAACGTCGTAGACTTCATATCCCGCGATGGAGTCCGCCGCATCGGAATAAATTGCAAAGTTAGGTAATTTGGTGAAGGTGGTCAAGAAATGCAGCGGCATCCGAGTCCAGATCGTGTCTGCGGATGTCTTGACAAGCAGCAGAATGTGATGATCATTGTCTATGGACGCAGTGGTTGTAAGATCTTGTCTGAGATCCACATCATTTGGCGGAGGCCTCCAAATGTCGTTGGATGCATATCGATTCGAGTCCGGATACGAGTGGAAGTAACTAGGCTGCTGGACTAGCTTTGGACTCGAAAGCATCGATTCTGTAAAGTAATACACATTGCTTCTCTTCAACACATAATGTCGAAAAAACATCCCTACCAACACCAGCAGCCCGATAGCTGCCGTTGTGGAAATCCGAAACTTGAGCTGGCGTCCAGACATTAGTCAACATTAAACGAAGTCCCCTCCAACTATTTATAACATACACCATCTACTGTAACTGCACGCCCATACGTGACAGCTGTACCACATGCGATATTATCGACCATGCAGGAGTTGTGTTGTCAAATATAATCTTAAGGTTTAAGACATCCCTGCTGCTCCACCAACCATCTACCTAACCACCTGCCTCCCACAAATGCAAATATACACTCAGTCACTCAATGACACTTCTTCCTAGTCCAATGACCCTGATTGTCCCACATTTAACGTTTTCGTTCACCAGATCGTCGCGCCTAAACCTTCGGCTGCCAGAGCAGCTAACTCCACCCTTGTTTCACATCTTAAGCTGGGTCCGCCTCCAAGATTAAAATATTGCCACTATCTTTCAAGGGCTCATAGAATGGGCACGCCGCGAGATCCCCTGGGTCCGCTTCGCGGGAAGCCGAGTGCAGAGATTTTTGGGGGCACCCCCCCCTCAGGGTCCGCTACGCGGAGTTTAGGGTAAAGGCAACATAGGGCGCAAAAAAACCCGTTTTGCTTTTTACTGGAAACAAACTGTTTCCTCATATGCAATCGCAGCGACCAGCAGGATATTTCAACTATGCTATAATCTCTGGAAGTCAAGAAAACCAAGTTATCTTTCTGGCAAAAGTGAATCCAGGAGTGCCGGGAAGAATTTTTGAGGTTTAAGGTATGTTGATTGGCCTGACCCATGCTCATGTTTCTGTGTTTACGGAAACAGAACAGCAGGTCTCGAAGTCCACAAAAGTTAGATGAGCATCGATTCCTCATCATAACGCGAGTCGGTCGTACTATAGCCGAGGCAGATGTCTTTTGCGGAAGTGTAATTCATGCAATGTTTTGCATTTTGTGGTATGTGAAAATTAAACAAAGAAACACCTCGGATGGAGCTCGCGGTTTTGGGTTAGCACAAAAATAGCATCAGAAAGTGCTCTGACAAGAATCCCCCGCCCATCAGAAAACCCAGTTCTGGGTAAGATTTGCAGGGAGTCAACCCCCTGCACCCCCGTGGCTTCGTGAGACTTCATCGAAACCACTACACATAGCCTCGAGCGAAGGTCTGGGAGGGGGGGGCAGAAAGATCAGTTCTGGGTTAGGATTGCAGGGGCCAGCCCCTTGCACCTCCATGGCTCTTCGAGGCTCCGTCCAATAGAAAAAGACAAACCGTTACTCAAAGCCTCGAGCGAAGCGGGATCTGGGGGTCTGGGGGCGTGCCCCCAGAAAAATCAGTTCAGGGGTTAGGATTGCAGGGGGCCAGCCCCCTGCACCCCCCATGGCTCTCCGAGGCTCCGTCGAATAGAAAAAGGCAAACCGACCGTTACTCAAAGCCTCGAGCGAAGCGAGCTCTGGGGGTCTGGGGGCGTGCCCCCAGAAAAATCAGTTCGGGGTTATGATTGCAGGGGCCAGCCCCCTGCACCCCCATGGCTCTGCGAGGCCTCGTCGAATAGAAAAACAAACCACTACTCATAGTTTCGAGCGAAGCGGCCCCTGGAGTGAAATATAGTCCTGGTTCAGTCTTACCGAGAAATGGTGTAGTTCTAGAATGAGCTTGGTATTTCAAGCTGAGCAGAGGACAAACGCTTTCGCATATTTTCTGGACAAGGACTTCGCGGCCCCATCATGCCAGGCTGCCAAGATGGGTCTACATTATACTTTTCACAGTCTCCTCGCAGAGACTCTTTGCTTCTTTCGTGGAAAAAGAGAAAATCAACTGAGCTCTGAAGCTTCTGGTGAAGAAGATTAGCTTTGAAGATCGGCGGGATCAAAGGGGTAATCGGCGGGCCGGCCGAGGCACCGAAGCGACATAAAATAAAAGCGCCGGACGGCGCAGGTGGGGACTGGTCTGTATACCTTGGAAAATAGAGAAATTTTTGTCACCATGTGAGTTTGGTCAGAGATGTTTGCATGAACCTAATTCTAATGCATGTTTGCAGGTACAAAGCATGTTTATTTGATATGGACGGTCTTTTGATCAACACCGAGGACATGTATACTGAGGTGACGAATGAAGTTTTGGCAGAGCATGGTAAGCCGCCTCTCCCATGGTCGGTTAAGATTCAGCTTCAAGGTCGTCCTGGACCGGACGCAGCCCGAAAATTCCTTGAATGGTCCCAGCTTCCATACACCCCTGAGGAGTACTTTGCGATCACTTCCAAGAAACAGGCTGAGAAGTGGCCTAAGACGCAGTTTATGGCTGGTGCCCTCGAGCTGCTCAAGCATCTCAAGGAACACGAGATTCCTATGGCTCTTGCCACCTCGTCCCACAAGAATAACTATGAGCTGAAGACAGCACACCTCAAATACGGCTTCGATCTGTTTGGGGACCATATTGTGGTCGGGGACGACCCCCGCATCCCCGCTGGTCGAGGCAAGCCTCACCCAGACATTTGGCTGGTGGCCCTAGAATCACTCAACACTGAGCGTCGTAAGAAGGGCCTTGAGGACATCAAGCCGGAGGAATGCCTTGTGTTTGAAGACGGCGTTCCAGGCGTCACTGCTGGCAAGGCCGCAGGTGCCCACGTAATCTGGGTCCCCGACCAACGTGCCTTGGAAGTATTGGACGGCCAGGAGCACGAAATCATTTCTAACAGAGGTGAAATTTTGCCTTCTCTTGAAAATTTAGACAAACAGAAATATGGCCTTGTTAAGGCATAGATAGAGCTTGTATTAACAGAGTATCATTAGCCATCCCCATCTCTCCGCTTCGCGCAGATAATATGCCAATCCTACACTTACTAATATAAATTTACATCGATCCTTAGTTTGTTTTCTCACGTGGGTTTTTTGGACCAATCCCAGACCCCGTAGCTTCTCTGTCTATGATTATACCCATAGGGCTAATATGTGGGCCTGTTCTCAAAAAAAGAATCATATCTTGTTCGTACATTCTTTTTGCAGTCACACAAGGCCAATATTTCTTGGTTTTTTCTAAAAATACTCCACTCACCGTACGTTATTTTATACTAGCCAGCGAGTTGAAGCCCCGCAGGGCTAATGTTTTGGTTCTTTTTTAAAAAGAACAATCCACTCACCCTAGTAGTTCACTTCTGGGGGCACGCCCCCAGACCCCCTGGGTCGGCTTCGCCGAGGTTAGATAACGAGAAATTTCCGGAACGTAAGACCACTTCTTTCTTCTAGAAGGAGGGCTTTGATAGTTCAATTGTAAATAAGTTCTGTGAACAATTTTGCATTTTCAGCTAGTCAAATTCCCGCAGTGCAACAGGTTTACGTTCTTAAAAAGGGGCCGCTAGTAATTTGAGAGCTACTGTCCGTTAGACGTCAAGTACAGGATAGCGCAACAGATACTTGATGAATGATATTAAATAGGGTAGGGGTGAGGGTTGGTTAGAGGGAGTGTCTATGTATTTATAGAGGGGCGTTTCTGAATAGATATGAAACACTTTCACCGTTGTGAAGACGACGGATACTTTCGGCCAGGACACCGGAGACGTCGATTGTGTCTAGTTTTGGGCAGATCTGGTCTTTGCCTTCGAATGGAACGGTGTTGGTGCAGACGACAGAGTGAAGGTTAGAGTCATTGATGATTTGGGTGGCCTTTCCGGAGAGGATACCGTGAGTGACGATAGCCACAACCGATTTTGCGCCATGGCCCAACAGGGTGTCTGCGGCTTTAGCGAGTGTTCCGCATGTGTCGGCCATGTCGTCTACAAGAATGCAAATTTTGTCCTGGACGTCTCCGACCAAAACCATTCGAGATACTTCGTTGGCTCTGGCCCGTTCCTTGTGAATGAGGGCGAAGTTGAGATCTAATCGGTCGGCCAGTCCAGCAGCCCGTTTGGCACCACCGGCATCAGGAGACACAATGATGGCGTTTTTGTAATCAATCTTTTCGCGGATATATCGAACAACACTGGGTTCAGCGTATAAATTGTCCACCGGGACGTCAAAGAAGCCCTGAATTTGACTAGCATGAAGGTCCATAGTGATAACGTGATTGCAGCCAGCAGTCTCTAACATATTGGCCATCAATTTGGCTGTGATTGGAGCTCTTGACTTGTCCTTTCGGTCTTGTCTAGCATATGGGAAATTTGGAATAACAGCCGTGATCCGTCGAGCTGAAGCAGTCTTGCAGGCATTAATCATAATCAGCAATTCCAAAACTCGATCGTTCACATCGCCAGAGCCAATCTGTGTGAGAATGTAGACATCTTCATCTCTAACAGACTCTCCAATTGTAATCGACGTTTCACGATTCGAATCCCGATGAACGTTCACTTTACACAATGGCATCCCCAGTCTTTCCGACACAAGCTCTGCTAGCCCCCTATGAACATCTCCTGCCAGCAGCTTGATAGAATTACTTGACATATTGGTCATTTTCTTCCAATCAATTTATCGTTCCGACCAAAAAAAAAAAAGATTTTCACTTTCGGTCCCAAACCTTCTTTCGCAGAAACCGGTCCGGCGACCCACCGCCCACCGCAGCCGGCTCACGTGAATATATGCACGTGACATACGCGACATGAGCGTCATTGAGCGATTGAGTTCGAACGACGACCGTTTTAGTTTGAACATCCTGAGGACCAATTAATCGCCAAAGCCCAGTTTTTTTGTAGTGGTTCAGGTAGACACCAGGTATGCAAGTAAGAGCAGTTATTTGACTGTCATCTCTAAGTATGCTTCGCAGAGATTGGGTAGAACTCTCTTCGAAGCAGTGCTTCTTGTCCTGGTAAAAGGAAGAACCATGTAGTGTATACTATTTTGCTCGCGCGAAGACTAAATATTTTTTGTAGTAAACGGGGCCGGTGGACTCCCGAACCGTAGCCTGCGAGGCTTTATCGAATAGAAAGGAGGGCATGCGACCCAAACGTCGATCGGCGAAGCCATCTGGAGGCTGGATTTACGCTACGTCTAGAGTAGATTATGACTTAATATCTATTTACTTCTCTGAATGAAGATAAAATGAGGTATTCTGCTTAGAAGGTGGCCCCTGGAGTTATCCAGATGTCCACTAGGTCTGGGCCGTATCAGAGGAGTCTCGGGCTGCCTCCTGAACCTGCTGCGCACAGAATAAGTAGTTGATTTGTTAAATGGATAGGACGGGGACCATTGATCAACGTGCGGATGCCTGCACAATACCTGAAAAATTACGTTATGTGGGTTCGAACTTAGGGATTACCTTTTTTGGACAGAACAATGGAAGTATCGCCTAGAGTAACCAAACCTGAAATGACGAAAGAACTAAGACGCTGCAAGGGAAAATAATGGAATTGCGTAACTGTTAACCAGTTTCCATAGGTTGTATAAATTCCACAAAAGAGATGGATGGGGCTTGCAAGATTCATTTACCTATTCATTTACCTTTTCCCTTGTCACTTATTTACAACCTGCATTCCCTGAAGCGTACAAATTGAGTTCCCGTAGTACGTATAATCAATTAATTCTGTGTCAGTAAACAAAATACGTCTTTCGTCCGAAGCGTCTGATAGTATTCAGACGGTACACCAGCACGGGTTGCACAAGAGGTTCTAATTGTTGATACGCTGAACAAAAGAAAATCTCGTGACCTTATGCATAAGAATGTTACATCTTTTGGTGTTTGTAGAGACGCCTCATGGATCAATACCGGGTCCCTTTCATGTGTGGCACACACAATACCCATGTGTACTTCCATTGACCATCACAAAAACTGCGACCAATTTCAGCGAAATTGTGCATATGGTAAACATGAGAACGTACCTCTGAAGTTCTTCGACAATGACACAGATGTACTTGCTCTTATGAAAGAAACTTGATTGAAATTTTCGAAATCCTGGATATGTGTGTCCAAGGTGCTATATTTAGATAGGCACAGTTTGTAGGTACAAAAGTAGGTTTCAGTGATATGCTTGGTTGAAACATGCATATGCACAGTCTGGGGAAAAAGGCTGACCTCATGTTTGGCGTTCACATAAGCGAAAACACTGTCTGTTGCACACATCGAATTCAGGATCAGAGCTAGAACACATTGTTCTACTACGCCCCGGGAATAACTGCTCCCAGTAAACTTTAACCGTTTAAACCTTCGCTACCAGTTTAATGCTATTTAATTTTACACGCGTATGTGCATGAGGTTTCGAAGTGGAGATTTCCCGTTTCGGATAAAACAATGGGAATACAGATGAAATGACCAAATGCCGATTCATATATTAGATTAATTGATCTGCAGTGGTTTGAAACTTGGTTATGAGGCTTATAAACCACAAACTCGAGTTCATTATTTAAGCCCGCGAGGTTCCAAGGAATTCGTACCGCTAAGAAATGAGCATCCGTCGAGGTACGCTTCGAAACAGCGTTTTTAGAAAAGCGGTTGACACTGCGTTGGCCGAGATCATGACCAATTTAATCAGCCCTGCTTCTTCTACTACCAGTACCGGGACACAGTCCCCGAGTGTAGAGGAGGGGGCTTCATCCACTCCGAAATCCGACGTTGTTCCTAAGGCGAGCGCAGCGAGAAAGCCTTCCGCGCCAACAATTTCTCTCCCTACTCTACCTAAGTTGGCTCCATTGAAGGCTCAGAGCTCGGCTATGGTCCTTCATGATAACAGACGATTTGGAACCATTGGATTTTCCCACCTCAATATGCGCCTAACTGAATTGGCCTTTAGAGAGTTCCCAGGTTCCAAAGATGAGGAACTTCAACAGCTCATCAGAAGGACATTGGGCACTAAAGCTCTTTTCTTCTTCGCTACTCAGTACATGTTTCTTCACTTGTTGGAGTTTTCGAACCCTGAGGAGCCTCCAAGAACTGCCTACGCCAACAAATTCATGACCTATGTCGGAAGGCTAACCATCCAGAATGAAAAAGAGGCCAAGAAGTTTATTGACGAAATCCTTACTCAGGTTATTCAGAACTTCCGCTACTTCCTTGAAACCCGTGGCAAGGACTATTTCCATCCAAAGGACTACAAGCGACTCATGGAAAGTCGCAGTGTCTTGGCCGATATAAAATCCATTGCTAAACCCGAGTCCGATTAAATTTAAATTAAAGGTTAAACCCGAGTCCGATTAAATTTAAATTAAAGGTTGATACAAGAAGTAGTCCCACTCTATTGTACGTAATTAATACAACCTTATATATAAGCCAATATACAACGTATACATGTACATGTACGTCTAGATCGATATCAACCGCGATTATAGGACAATAGTAATCGAACCAATTAAAAAGAAAATTATAATTATATATCTATATAATCAAGACCATTCGATATTCATCGTCCGTTTTCAGCTAGTACGCGTACGTATACGTACGTTATATAATTTAAATCTTAATTAATTAATAATACGCTTACGGCCAAACCTCAGTTCCGCGTGCATGCGGTCTGTTTGATCCGCTTCGCCACCAAACTAGTTATATTATGACGTACGTACCTTTATCGACTATTTATAATCGAGCGTCGGTCCTAGCCGGGCCGGATGTGTTAATTGGCGACTGTCCAAAGTTAGCCGCAGTGATAGGACTACTTCATCAAGCTATCTACTAATAACGTATAAATATTAGCGTCGTTTTTTGTTTTTGCCCTTAGACGGAGATGGAACCACAATTTGGCCTTGCTGTACATCTTCACTTGTATTAGCCAGTTTATCTTTGGCATCCATAAAGAACATAATATCTCGCAGCTGTTCTTCAAGTTCCTGAACCTTAAGGTCCTGCTCTGTTTTGGCTCTCGTGAGGGACTCCAATTTGTCGACCATTTTCTGGCTCATAGTCTTTTCGTCTTTATAGCTCCTTTGCAAATGATTGTAAAGCTCTCTCAGTTTGTTAGCCTTATCGGTTGCACTTGCAAGATCTTGTTTGAGCTTGGGTACTTCATACTCTCTCTCATGACGTAATTCATTCATCTCTTTTTTCAACTCTTCCAGCTCTTTCTCCGCTCGCTCAGCTTTCTCAGATGCCTCTTGGGCTCTGTCGGCAAAAGATGCAAACATGTCTTCATAATACATCCTTTGGGATTCGAGTTGGGATGTAAGTAATGCTGTATACTGTAAACCAATATCATCAAGCTTTTTTTGGTCCGTGACCTCACTGCCGGAATTACCATTGCTGCTTGCACCCGGTTGTGGCAGCTCTACCAGTTTTCCATCAGACTGGTTTTGAATCAAGCGATGGACATAACCGTCGTTGGCGTAATCCCAAACCCTCTGCGTAGCGATATCCATCGAGTAACAGTGGCCTGTATTAACGTAGTGGTCATATGCGTGTGCCTGGTCATATCTTCCACACCCAACCTGGCCACAAACAACGCACATCCATAGATTAACGTTGGCCTGACAAATTTGACACTTCAACTCATCGGCATTGTTTGCCGGTTTGCCATAGTTCCCACGCTGCGAATATCGACAAACTGGACAACTCCCGTCACCCCATTTACTTAGACACTGACAGTGGAAAGTATGCTGGCATAGAATGGTCAATAAACCTGTAACTGATGTGTCCATACGTTCCAAACAAACTGGGCAGGTCGGAAGCTCCCTCAATGACCTTGGGAGGGGTGGATTGGGTTTTGAGCTTGTGGCAGCAGTAGTTGCAACAGAATGTGCAGGGGGAGAAGCCGTAAAATCATCTTCCAGCAAATATGGGATTTCGTCATCACTTGCTCTAACATGTGAGTTGAACTCAATAGACTTGACATAAACCACGTGACAACTCTCTGCCTCCATTGAATTGAATAATCTGCCATTATATTCGTCATAAAACTCAGATGCTTTGCCCGTGTTCCGAAATTTGATCAACACCATGTACCGGTTATCCACAGATGTGCGAACCATTCGAAAATGGCTCACGTCATCACTAAACTTCGACCCAACAAACCCCAGGATATCCGAGGGTGTAAAATAACTTGGAACAGCTAAAATTGCCATCACGGTACCTGAACGGTTTTCATCATTGCTAATCTGCTCGTTCGCCCACGTCTCCCCTGAATCATCGGCATCTCGGTATAACTTTATGACGCCACTCCCTAGATATTTACTCTTTAGAGGGCCAAAATCACCAGCAGTAGCGCTCGAAGTGCCGTCCATCTGCTCCATATCGTGTGTAATAAGCCTGATTCCAGAGTACCGCCAATCAATTTGTGCCTTGTCAGCGGTGTCTGCTGGCTTCTGCACACTATATTCACAATCGCCGTCGTCTTCGCACTTGATGAAAATGTCGTTCCTTCCTATGACCCTGTTGATAAAATCGTCACTCTTTTCCCACCAGTCAAGCGCAATCTTTATTTGATATACGCTCATCTAGTGCACGCACGCATGTCCAGCTACTGTCGTAACTTGGCTAAGCAGCCGCCATCAAGATATAATCCCCTTTTTGACTATGGGTGCGGCTCAACCCTAACCCAGAATTATGTATCTTTTCAGATGTTCGGACAAACAAGCCAGTAGGCCTCCCCGTGTGTTCATTATACGACGTGTTCTCACACCTATTCACATACACTTACTATTTCTTATCTGTTCAACTCCTAATATTGTTTTCACTATAATCCGACTTTATTGTAATTAAAATGGGACAGCCTAGGAAAGTAAAAGATGGAATAGACAATAGCGCTAGAACTAACAAGTTCAAAACAACATTTGTTGTCTACCTTCGTATGGCTTAAAACTCATTTGTATATAATATAAAACTTCTGGAATAAAGGATAAAGTAGTCTCTATCAGTCAAAAGTATTGGCTTGTTTTCGGAAGTTCGCAATTAGCACACTCGAAACGACCCCGAGGAAAATGTAGTACTGCCAAAAATGCTCTTTGTAGTGGGGGAGGTGCATAATCAAAAAGCGTTGTAAAGGTTCCCGGACTACAAATGCTGTATTCTGGGAAGCGGATCGATCCGCAAGTACAGGTCCGCATTGAAAGTTTTAAACCCGTTGTTCTTTTTCTAGAACAGAAAAAATAAGCTCTACTTGCCTTGTGGAATGCCACGATTCCCCCAATCCGTGAACCAGATCCGGAGGATTTTGGGGCGTGCTCTGCTATTTCCCGAACGGGACTCTGAAACGCGTTCCAAATCCGAGGAAAAATATCACAATTAACAAACCAACACGTGAAGTAGGCGTTGTGTTCCTTCCTACGTGGAAAGACTGAGAGATGGGCCTAGTACATGTGGGGTTCAAGTTTTGCAAATTATTCTGACGTTAGGAAACAAGATTAGACGAAAATAGACCTTAGTACTCTCGACTGAATAGCCGCTTGTTTGAATCACGTCAAATTTAGGTTCGCGTGGGGAGGGGTGTCTCAGTGCTAAATATAAATTACATGATAGCATCGAGGAACCCGTACGTGGTTAACGGATTCCAAGTTATGGGTGATTTTCATTGTATGTTTGCGATAGTACCTGGCTGCCTGCTGTTCTATCGCGCAGGCATCCGCGTGGGAGCGTGATAGGGCAAGGTTGAGCAGTGCAAAAAATAGTATCGATTGATGATCCACCACCTTTCTCTTTTAGAAAACCCTAACCACGTGATGTTCATGCGGATAAGATAAGATAAAGGGGCCGAATATTATATAAAGATCATACCCATCCATACTCTGCAATTTCAAGAACCAATATGGAGAGCAGTACATGCATAGTTTGTGAATGGGCCGAGGGGACCGAAGGATTTGAATACCAACGAGGAGAGCTGTTTGAGCATTTCAAGTCCGAAAGACATTTGAATAACTGGCAACGATGGGTAACCTACTTGCATAGTCAGGACATTGGTGCCGATTATGTCAAGGACTGGCTGCAGCAACACCAACTGTTGTCATTACATCAGCGTGCAATTAACTCTACAATGCAAATGTGATATATTAGCAAGTTCTGTCTATATATATAGCATGCGGAGGTCCTAGTTTATTGCTGAGAGATCTTTGTGGCCGTTGCAGGGTCATCGGGGAATGTGGAGACTACATTGCTAGACTCAGTAGTGGCAGCGTTGGTCGGTTCGGCTGATGTGGGTGAAGTCACTGCATATGCAGATGCAGCTGCCGCTTCGGTTTCAGCCTTTTCGAGCAGTTGAGATTCTTCCTGAAGACGCTTAGCGGACATCCAACCTCGACCGGGAATAAACAAACGACGATATTGTTTCTTCTCGCCTTCTTCCAGCTTTTGCTTCAACTCATTACTTGTCAGTGGGATCACAGGCAACTTGTTGTCAGGTTTCGTCTGAGGAGAGGCAGAACCACTATTTTCGGTTCGAGCCGCATATCGCTTGTCCTGAGGTTGCTGCTTCGTTTCAGCTTTCGTCATGAAAAGCTGTGTGGGTTTGGATGCATTATTAGTTTTGTTGTTATTAGCGGGGTTGTTGCTGTTGTGGTTAGATTGAGCTGCCTTCATCGATCGGATCCATTTTTCACGACCTTCCTTCGTGCTCAAATCAAATGCGCCGTAACCAGTCTTCAAAATGTTGCTTCTGTTGTTGTTGGTAGCAAATTTTTTGGTGGAGTAAAAGTCATACATTGGAACAGGTGCAGCTGGAGGATTGGTGGGAGCTGGTGGGGTCGGGACGCCCAAGACTGGAGACGGTGGATTCGCAGCCATAGTGGGATTAAATCCAATAAAGCTGTTGACCTTAGATTCTTGTCGTATCTTATAAATCTCGCTCCAAATCGATGCAATGCTCAATGATGCCTTATCAAGTTCAGTCTTTTGCGAATCATTCAGATTACGCAACTCGTTTCTCAAATCACCTTCGACCTCATCCAGCGCATCAGAGATTCCTTGAGTTTCACCATCTAGGAACTTCTGGACATCAGAAAGTAGGCTCAGTTGATCATACATATCTTGATAGGTTTGGTTCAACTTGCAAGACATGTGGTAGGTGAACCATCCAATTGCGATCCACTGACAAAGAACAACCGTGATAATGGTGTATTTGAAGGATTCATGGGAAGCACCAGAGCTGTCTTGGACACGTTGTTGGGGGTTTGATGATTCAATCAGCTGTGTAAATGATCTAGATGTAATACTGTTAGTAATTGAACAAGGTAACGTCACTTTATTTTTTTCGTGAGGGGAAAAATGCCTTAAAAATTGGTAATACTTGTCGTCTTGGCTAGTCTCGTTCAAAAGAGCGCGGAGAGCTGAACTATGTGAGCACGTCACACATTGATCAGTTCTATTGCCGCCAACCATGAAGAAACCAATCATGCTAAGTAGCCCAAAGAGTGATAACAGCGCATGCGGAAGGTAGTCTTTGTAATTGTACAAAAGACGCTCCTTCACTGTGCGAATGCAATTGGCTGAGATTTCTGATTCCATATCACGTTCCACTCTGACGCTAGAGGTTGTGTGAAAACAGAACAAAACAAGCTTGGAGTGTGTTACTTTCACACCAAACTTTAAATCAGAAGTTACGCGAAACGAATCGCGCATCGCCCTTGCAGCCAGATGTAAGACAGCGATCGCGATCGGCCCGATAACAACGTCGGACCGATTACCGACGAGGCTTCCGCCACCAAGTTTGGAGCCATTGCTAACTTGATAAAGAGATGTGATTAACCATTAGAACTATGATACAGATGTTGTGTAAAAATAAATAAATCATGCAAAAAAGTCACCGAGGACTACACCAGCACCAACCATTTCTCTAGCCTTACCCGACCATAGACTTCTACGGTTGAGACCAGCAGCAGCAATGACGGCTTGCTGATAAAGCGCTCTGGTAACACTTGGGGCTGTAGGTTCGTTAACATCGGAGCACGTGTCAGACATGGCTGAAAATGCTGCCATCAGCCGATTCGTATTTGTAGCTGCGACATTGGTGTTTGCAAGCTCAATGTTGTGCCTATCTCTATACCCATATAAAGGTACAACCGTTGGTTTGGCACTTTCATTATTAGTTGGAATGCTTGGTTCGTCCATGTCCTCCTCACTGTAAATGACAAAATCCTCAATAGAAGCTTCTTTTGCTGGCTCCTCAGGACTTTGTGGTTCGGGGGTGGCAAAGGATGACTGTGTGGGAGAAGGGGTAGTAGAAGTACGCTGGACTTGCTTGTCCTTTACAAGTATGGAAAAGGTTGTGGAATCATCTTGCTGGTCAATAGGCCATCTTGGTTGGCCAGAGATTGGGGTATTAAGCAAACTCTTGAAGTCATTAAAACTCTCTCCATCATCGTCAAAGTCAGAAACTAAAGGCATATCAGGGTTCTGTGCCAACGAGTCTAGTCGACAACCAGAAACTAAATCCATTTCAGCACAATCGCTCATATCATCTTCATTGTTAAGATTCTTGTGCTCGTATATAAATTCTGGTAGCTCTTCCTCTTCCACTTCTCCATCATCATCATCCTCCATGTCATCATCATCAACCTCCCTTTGTTGTCCAACAGACTTTATCCTTTTAGGCTTAGGTTCTTGGACACCCTCCGCCTTTTGTGAAGTTAAAATAGGCGACAACGAGCTTAGGCTGTCGTTGTCGTCCTTTGTAATAGAGGTCGACGAGACGAGCTCTGGAACAAAAGAGCTGGTGTGTGTGTGATTAGCTCTCATCCTCATAGCTGCCCTTGAAGAGGCTCTAGTCTTCTTGCTACTTCCATCAAAAACACTTTGTGGCAAGACTCGATCTCCTCCATTCATTGGCTTAGTTTGCCTTCGTGCAGATGACCGGGTAGTAATGGTCATGGCTGGTAGACCATCAGGTACTCTTTTTCTCTTGTTATCTGTCATGCCCATTCTTACTATATCTCAAGACTCGGTAAAGTTTGAATAGTAAAGAGTACAATAGGCAGATATGTTAATACAAAACAGAAAACAGGAGGAAAAGCGACCTTGAAATATTATATAACAAAAAAAAAAATTGAAAAAAGAAAATATATGCAACCAAGAACGGTAATATGTATGCCGATTTTTCATCTTTTTCCGAAAAAACGCCGGTTTCAGAATTACTACCAATTGTTCCAGATTTTACGCAAGGAGCGAATGTTTCAACCAATAGAAATTAAATTAAAATGTGAAGTACCTACTACCTACATCCTAAAAAACCGTTAGTGAAACTGTCAAGATGCATACACCAAAACAAAAAATCGGATATTCTCGGATTCATTAAATCAGTTTTTTTTGAAGGTAGTCACAGAGGATGTCACCCCCCTCGTACAGTGTGAATATTTGTTCGTCATAGAATATCCAAATAATTTTTTGGTGTAGGTCATCAAAGTTGCCATTTTGGATCACTTACATTGTCAAAGTAACTAATTCTCCGGGTTTGGATTAAATCAGTCCCCCACTGTTACCCGATTAGTAAAGTCTGAAAAAATAAACCCGCCTCCACCTTGATCGAGAATTGGATCAGCTCCCCTAACTAAAGAGGAGGATACGACCTTTCAACAAAGCTGAAGCTTCACACCCGGTTGTACGGCCGAATGCTTAAGAAGTTCCATTGTTTCTGTCCGCCCGGTCGACAAAATCATCATTGAGTGATTCAAGGTGTAGAGCGCGAGGGGCGCCGAAGACTTGTCATTACCTAATGGACTGTTAGCACAAAATGAAGCTAGAAGCGTTGTAAATGCTGGCTCATATGGGATTGAAACGAGGTGTTGTTCTCATTCAGTTATTTCTCTCAGTAGGAACAATTGGTATTGGTATTGTATAATCATTGCCAGACTGATCATTTGCAAATCAACTCACCCGAAAAGTTCTATATAAAGGGTCAACTTTTCAGTCGTGTTGTAAAGTTTTGTGAGAAAAAAAGTCATGTGCAAAGTTTTATAGACAGATGAAGGTAGGGTAAACATTTGCACATCCACAAACCGGCACGGAATTATATGCAACGTTCAACAAATAACGGGGCATTATCTGAAATATGGAAAAAAGGACAAAAAGACGCGTCATATTATGGATACATCGAAGGCAACTATTTGCAGTAAGCATCATTTGTATAGATCATACCTGGCCGAATAGACTAAACAGGTTTCTTTCATGTACTGGAGGGTTATCATAAACGTGCGCGTGCGCGCGCAAGTGGTCTCAGCCGTATCCTCCATAAACGATCCGGCTCCGACACGCAACCCTGGGCAGGAGTTTCCGACACCTCACAGCATTTATTAGCAACTACTTAGTCCACGGCCTGTCACCATCGATATTTGTTTCAAACCATACCAATTACTGACAGATAGCACGTTGTTGACAGGACAATACAATTGCTGTGCGCTCCCGCTATTATTTGAGCTTGAGCTTAATTCTCGTTGGTAATCGTGTTTGATTAGACAGCTCTCAAGACAGAGAAAGAGCACGCTTTTTTTCTCTATATATTTTTCCCATCCTGTCAACACTCCAGACCATGGGGGTTTTTGGTTTCTTGTTCGTCTATGTTTTAGGAGGAATCACGTTTATCCCCCTGGTAATCATTGGACTTTACTTTTATTCCCAATGGTACCTCCCGGACGTATCTAACGAAGGGAAGGCTGATTTTGATTCAGCCGATAAGGAAATATTCTCATTCGCGGATTATGAAGAGGAAGGTCCTCCTTCGCTCAAGAAATCGAATTCCACATCTTCTGGGAAGTCAGCGTCATTACTGGAAAAGGAGTTGGATACAGGTGTGGATGCCTATATCACTGGATGGTTGACTGTTTCGAGAGAGTACTTTATTTATCCTAATGGCGGTCCGAAAAACTCGATGAGTCCTCCATCGTCGGCCTCCAACGATGCATCAATAAGCCAAAGTGAAACCGCTTATTCTTCTCTCTACAAACTCATGAGCAACAACTCCTCTTCAAAGTCGCTCAAGGGATCCAATAGTCCAATAGGTTTGCCATCCGAGACAAACCTTTCAAACAGTTCACAAGGTCAGGACAAGAAGCAAAAGAAATCGACGTCAAAACTCAACAAGTATTTTGCAGTGTTGAAGTAAGTGTGTTGACGCTGGTTTGTTTGAATGAACTTTTATCTCTAACACACTTTTAGGCATGGAAACCTCTTTCTATATCAAGATTCTGACCAGTCAAGTGTAAAGCATGTTATTGTTATTGCCAATCATGTGGTTACAATGTGGCCTCCTAATGTTAATGATGGACAGCTTTTTATCAAAAGGAGTGCCATTTGCTTGGCAAAGATCAACTACGACAAGCCTGATCATGCGGCACAACTATCAGATCCGGAGAATCCGCCAACGAATGCGTTTTATTTATTCAGCGACAATTGTTCCGAAAAGGAAGACTTTTATTTTGCGCTCATTCGGGCGTCCAAAAGATCAGCCACTTGGAATCCGAGGGCCAATACTGGATACAAGTTTTCTGAAACTCCTGTTTTTGACCCATTCATTATGGCGCAACCTTTGCATTACAAAACGAGTGAAATTATGGAGTTGATCCAAACTTTGCATTCAACTGACGCCAATCTTCAAACAAGGTGGTTAAATGCACTGTTAGGGCGCCTTTTCCTGGCTGTTAAAGACACTCATCCATTTGAGCACTTTTTCAGAAATAAGATCGTCAACAAGCTCGCTCGTGTGAAAAGACCAACGTTTTTGTCGGACATCGAAGTAAAGAAAATTTACTGTGGTCATGCCATTCCTTATTTTACCAACCCAAAATTGCGGGAATTGACCCCAGAGGGCTTGATGGTGTTGGAGGCGAACGTTTCTTACACTGGCAGTTTTTCTATTGAGATTGCAACAAAGGCTATTCTAAATTTGGGAGCGAGATTCAAGCCTAGAGATGTATCATTAAACCTCTCTGTAGCTGTCCAGCATATTGAGGGAAAGCTGATCTTCAAAATTAAACCGCCGCCATCCAATCGGCTGTGGTATGCTTTTGAGACGATGCCAAAGCTGAATTTACTCATTGAGCCAATTGTAAGCTCCAAACAAATTACTTACAACGTTGTCACGAAAGCAATTGAAAACAGGATACGAGAAGTATTTAAAGAAACCCTTGTTCTGCCGTATATGGACGATTTGACTTTCTTTGGTACGGAGGGCGAGTTTTATCGGGGTGGCATTTGGGATAAAAGCGTTCGGCCATTTCATGGTGCACCAGAAAGGACTCCCAGCAGCAAGTGTGACACTAAAAGTGGGGGGTCGTCTTCTGCTAGCGTCAAAAGTGAAAAGGTTGATAATGGCTCAATGGCTGGTGAATCGACAGCCACTTCTCTACCCAGATCGAAATCTCTTCGCCATCGCAACACTGCTGCAATGGAAATGCCGTCAAACCCTTCAGGAATGGTGGGACCAGATTTAGATTCTGTAATTCCACCTGAACTAGGAGATCGATCTGCGGATATGAGACGTGATTCCAATGCTTCTTCTTCTGACACAACAAGCAATTCTGAACAGGAATTTGATCTGAAGCAACATATCGGGGAACTCAAAGGGATTTCCAACAGTGATCATCAACTGGAGGGTAGTTCTCCTCCACAGAATACTATGTCCAAGCCAGCAGCCTTGGTAGGTACTGTGAAGAAATGGAGTAGTTGGTACTTTAAAGAGCGATTGGGCAAGAATGAAAGCACAACAGATTTTGGTGCCAAAGATAACCACAATGGTGAAGATAATATTCCTACTGATGATCACAAGCGTTCCGCTAGTCGTTCCAGTAACGAAGCTTGCCGAAGTGGTGATCAAAGTAAAAATATAGGACCACCTCCATTGCCTACGAGACCCAAACCAGCTCCTGAACCTCACCACTTTCCGCCAGAGTTGATGAACTCGTTAAACGAAACGGGTGATCGAGTTATAAAGTCTAGCAACCCATATGCACCAACACCAGAGATGAAACTTCCAGAAAACTATGCAATTCCAGCCGGGCCCTCTAAGTCTACCATTCGTCAACCTTCTCCGGTGTCTATGTCAGAATCGTTTGCGAGTTTGGAAACCATTCCTGGAGCAAGCAACAACAGCAATAAGCCACCCAAAACTTTTGCCAGGCGAAAGCCCGTTGGAGGGTCGTCAGCACCATCTGTTTTGGACGCATCAGCTCCTACATCCAATTCTGACAACTCTTCCGATACGCAAGCCGCCACTGTTTCAACACCGGACTTGAGCGCATATCCACCAGTTCGTGATCCAATGGCTGAATTGGCGTCTTCCACTCCTGCATCTTCATCAAGGATACCTCCAGTAAACGTACCGACTGAAGGTTCTCAAGAAGGCATTGTTCTCCAGGAGAAGAATAAGTATACGGTCGCTGCAACCCCGGAAAACGCCGAGAGCAAGATGTAAACATTTGTCAGTTTTATTTATTTAGCACCTAGAATTCAAATATAGAAAGCGCAAGCAAAAATTATCAATTCACCCCATCCGCTAACCTATATATATAGATCGATTTTGACATTCCAAGCTATATAGACAATACCGAGTACTTTTGATCTATCGATACATTTACGGCTGACTTCTGGATCAGGCAGCGCTAGCTGATGCAGTTCAAATTAAATTCCTCTACTCGTATATATATATAGCTGCAGGGACCAAATCATAATCCGTTGAATATCGATCCGTACGTTGCAGGACAAGTTGAAGAAAATTAACGAATGATATTTAATATCATTTACCTACATACGAAACCCATAGAAATAATAATAATAATTGAGTAACATGATTTCAACTTAGAAACCGTGGACCTGAATAGTCTTCTTGTCCAACTGGAGGGCTGTAGTCAAGAAATCCATGACCTTTTGACGTTGATCGCCCTGGAACTGGAGAATATCACCGAGTTCTTCATCCTTGTTGATGTGGCCATTGCAGCCAAAGTCCTTCTTGAGAGTCTTCAAGATACGCTTCAAGTCATATTCTGCCGGGATACCTTGTACCGTGGTGATAGTCTTACGGCCGTTACGCTGTTGACATCTGATATGGATATAGTTGGTCGCCTGAGTATCGTCGTCACCAGTATCGGCGAAAGGATCTGTTCGTCTTGGTTAGCTTTTATGTGGTCTGGGTTGATTAAACAAACAATAACATACCAAAAGACTTGAGGTTTTCGATGGACGTAGACATAAACTGTTTATAACGGAGGATGTATTAACCCTTGGAAAGTAAAGCTTGTTGTAAAAGAAAACAAGATGTTGGTGACCAGTCTTATATATAATGACCTTGCACTGCGCGTATCGCGCGCAATGACTTAGAGAAAGTGGCGGAAAAAAAACCGTGCGCAAATACCGTTTGGACACTTATGCAGTTCCTGGGGTTACCCGGAGTATGTGTAGTTTAAAAGAGTTGTTCCAGCTGTGGCCAAGTCCCAAATTATATGGTGCCAGATCGATCGATGTCCACTGATAAATAGCTTTTCAAGAACAATCATTCTGCATATTTGAGGAGTAGCTGTAGCTGAAGGGCTAGTATTTGTTTGTTTTGAGCCCGTGTACAAGCGGGGGTCAAACAGGTCAGGTAGTGCAGTATATTATAGTGGTGATATTTCTAGAAGTTTACACAAGAGAGAGGCTGGTACTAGTTAATGTTTGTAAGCAATTGATCAAATAGTTTCAAAAAAAAAAAAATAATAATTTCTAGAATGCTGATCTGATTTCATGTCCAAGGCTCATTCAGATGCATGCAACAGGACCGGTGCATCGGGGGCCGGTGGGAGTATGTGTTCAGGAGAACAGTAGGGAATGGGAGTGCCAACGGCGGTTACAAAGTAAGGTGTACACAGCCTACCTAGAAGATTGTTACAAGAAGCGTACACGTAGCACAGCACAGTTTGTTTTGAAAGACTACGGTAAGTACATTGAAGTTTTTTCGTATTGAGAGTTCATGTTTGCTAATCAATGGCATAGAGTTGAAGAGCAATCATGTCGGCACTTACAGGAACCGGGGCTCTAACAAGGGCCGAAGCGGACTTGAGTGTCAATATTAAAAAGGCTACCAATATCGACGAAACCGCTCCAAAGAGAAAACATGTCCGAGCGTGCATTGTGTATTCATGGGACCATAGGTCGGGTAGGGCGTTCTGGAACGGTATGAAGGTACAGCCCTTGCATCAAGATGAAGTCCAATTATTCAAGGCCCTGATAACGATTCACAAAGTTCTTCAAGAAGGCCACATTTCTGTGCTCAAGGAAGCGCAAGCTCATGTTAATTGGATTGATTCACTTGGTCGTGGAACTTTGCAAAACACTGGCCACCATGGATATTCTAAGCTAATTCACGAGTACGTGATACTCTTGCTCAAGAAACTCAACTTCCACAGACTGCATCCAGACTTCAATGGAACATTTGAATACGAAGAATACATTTCTCTTCGTACAATTAACGATCCTAATGAAGGATATGAAGTCATCTCCGATTTGATGAACTTGCAGGATTCTATTGATGATTTTCAGCGCCTTGTGTTTTCATCATTGAGCCATGGTCGTGCCAATGAATGTAAGATATCTTCTCTAACTCCGATGGTTGCTGAGTCTTATGGCATTTACCGGTTTTCAACAAGTATGTTGCGGGCTATGCATCAAACCACTAACGACGACGATGCCTTGGAACCGCTTCGATCTCGGTATTATTCGCAATATCGACGTCTGCAGGATTTTTACTATGATTGCTCGAGCTTAAAGTATTTGACTAGTTTGATCACTATTCCAAAGCTACCAGGTGAGCCTCCTAATTTATTTGGTGAAAATGATGAACAGGGACCAGCGCTTCCTAAGCGTCCTGGTGAACGCGAGCAGGAAAGACAGCAATCGGCTACTCCGTCTACTCCAGCGTCATCTGCGCAGATCGAGGAACCTGAACCAGTTGGAGATTGGTGGGGAAGCGCTCAGCAGCAAGCCTACGACGAAGAACAGCAGAGACTTCAGGCACAGCGCGAAGCGGAGCTCCAGAGGCAGCAGATGTTGGCATATCAACAACAGCAGCAATTCGAAGAACAGCAAAGACAGCAAGCTGAAGCCCAGCGTCAGGCACAGGAAGCACTCATGCGCGACCAAATGCAACGCCAAGCCGCAGGTCGTGCAGCTGAGCTAGAAAGAGATTTGCTCAATCTCAAGGGCCAGTACGATCACAACCAACTGCTTTTGGAACAGTATGATCAACGGGTGAAGGCTTTGGAGAGTGAATTGTCTCAGTTGAATACCAACTCTGGTCAGCAAATTGAATCCAAGAACGAACTCATACAAAGCCTCCAGGACCAAATTGATGCATGGAAAAAGAAATACGAGGCTTTGGCTAAGCTCTATTCACAGTTACGACAAGAGCATCTGGATCTCTTGAACAAGCACAAACAGGTCAAAGCCAAGGCTGCTTCAGCTCAAGAAGCCATTGACCGTCGTGAAAAACTCGAACGTGACGTCAAGGCAAAGAACCTCGAATTGGCGGATATGATTCGTGAACGCGATAGAGCGAGGTATGATCTCGACAAAGCTAAAGGCGCTCATAAGGATGAGATTGAAAAGCTTGAACGCGATATTCGCTTGATGCAGGATAAGCTCAATGATGCTGAACGTACAAAGGGTTCCGATCTTTCGCTGATGATTTCGAAGCACAACCGCGAGTTGGAAGAGTTAGAAGAGGCACTGAAGGCTAAACAGCGAGTTATTGACGACTACAGTTCTAGAGGGGTGGGCAATGATGAACTCGAGGCTAAGCTGAAGGACAAGGATGACGAGTTGGAAATCATGCAGGAGACTATTACCACTATGGAAAACGCGCTGAAGGACTTGTCTTTGAGTCAAAAGGAATCTGACAGAGCCATTGACAGTCAAATTGATGAAGTTCTAATGGGTCACTTGAACAAGCTTAACTCAATTGTGGATGCTATTTTGACTTCTGGCGCTGAACGAATCCAAGAAGGTTTGTTCGAGTTTGAGTCTCCAATGCAGGCTGGTAATCAAAATTCTACGCCAAGCTATCTTCTATCTATCATTGAAAAGGCCTCATCATCAGCAACAGACTTTTCTAGTGCCTTTAACAATTTTGTCGCAGACGGGCCGAATGGCAATCATTCAGAAATCATCAAAACAGTCACCACCTTCTCTAGCACTGTTTGCGATTTGCTTATAAACTCAAAAGGTCTTACTAGACTCGCTCGTGATGATACAATGGCGGATAGCATTTCAACATTTGCTCGGGATAGCGCCGTTGCTGCGGAAAACTTTTTCACCTCTTTGTACTCTACTGAAATTTCTCCTCTATCGGTGGAGGACAAGACGGATTTGGTCATCAACAAGAACATTGAGACACAGCAAGAATTACAAAAGTTATCCAGACTGGCTGAACAACTGGCTCCTAAGTTTCAAGATTCTGCAAATGGGGATTCTGCTGACCTTGGTGATAGAGTTGACCGCGAAATGTCGAAAGCCGCCGAAGCCGTGGCATCCGCTAACGCCAGACTTAATGAGCTTATGTCCAAACCCAGGGATCCTTCTGTGTCCAAGTTTGATGTCCAGGTTCATGAGGCAATCCTCCAGGCTGCGATTGCAGTAACATCGGCAATTGCTGCTTTGATTAAAGCTGCAACTGAGTGTCAGCAGGAAATTGTCTCTGAAGGTCGTGGCTCATCATCTCGTACTGCATATTTGAAAAAGCACAACAGATGGACTGAGGGCCTTATTTCTGCAGCCAAGGCCGTGGCAGGCTCAACCAACGTGCTTATTGAAACTGCGGATGGTGTCCTCGGCTCTTCCAACTCTCCAGAGGAACTCATTGTTGCATCTAATGAAGTTGCTGCTTCTACCGCCCAATTAGTTGCTGCTTCACGTGTCAAAGCGTCCTTCATGTCAAAAACACAGCAAAAACTCGAGCAGGCAAGTAAATCGGTTACGAGTGCATGCCGAGCCTTGGTCAATCAAGTTCAAGACGTGTTGTCTCAAAGATCTACTGGTGATAAGAAGGAACAAGTTGATTATTCGAAGATGACGCCTCACGAATTTAGGACTGCTGCAATGGAACAGCAAGTAGAGGTCCTTAAATTGGAACAACAGCTTACGTCTGCTCGAAACAGGCTGTTTGAGATAAGAAAGATCGACTACTTAAATGAGGAAGACGAAGATTAGAGATACAATAAATATTTTATAGCTATCAATTACAAGTTTTGTGTACGTCAAAACTAGATCCTTCCCTGTACTCCATGCACTTTGGAAATTCTGTCGTATAAGGTACCGTTCCTTCTGTTCTCCAGTTGGACTGCCCCATAAATTCAAAGATCAAGTTATCGAAGTCGGCCAAACCAGAGAAACCGTTCCCATTGTCCAAAGAAGGGAGTACAAAGTCGCTCTCCCACAAGTTTTCACCCAAAGGAAAGCAACTTTTTTCATCACAGCTACGTGGAGTATCGGAGTTGGGAGATAGTGAGGTGGAGTTGCTTAATTCAAAGTGCCCTGTGTCCGGAAACAGATGAGATGAAATTCCGTTGGAATAAATCAAATCAGCCATATCACTCAATGGAGATGATTCTAACATGAGGTCGTTTGAGTCAAGTGAGGGTATCATACCATCCTGGTCAATATTGGTGTCCAAATCCTGTGAGCCACTACCATAGCCTGAGCTATTCTGAACATTTTCGAACATAAGCCCACCAAATAGCGGGCATTCAGCATCCGGTAGAGCAGATTCCTCCTCTAGAACAGCCCCCAATACATTCTGTTGCTGACCTTGAATGGATCCCTTTACCCCTTGTACCGAATATTTTGGTACCTGCAATAACCAATCCACGAAGCCAATTGATCTCGGGTACCTTCTATATTGAGCTGTATATTGTTCCCACATCCACTGGTATTCATACCCTCCCCATGCATTGACAAGTAGATCGCTTTTCAGCTTTGGCTCAAGAGGGGGTAGAATGCGTGCATAATACAACTTGAAGCCCAAGAATCCGTTGATTCTTCGCCGCCTTTTCTTCGTGTTACTAAGACACGAGCTTAGCTGTTTGTCATACCGAATTCTCTTTGGCGGCTTAGATACAGCTGATGCCTTGCGGAACATCTCAACTATAACGGGTGTCTTCTCAGGAATGGGTAATACCCTCTCATCTTCTGGTACACAATCTCCATTCCTTTGGTAAAACTGTATATAGTCAGAGCTGACGGCAGGAAGTGTGGGGTCTGATAAGGGTACCCGAGCTCTATTTTGGTTCTTTACAGTTTCATTGGAGCGAAAAACAACCGAATACTTTGGCACGCGCTTCCGCATTCTGAGAAAAAGTTGAGCTAATGTGGTGAACAGAAATATTTTTGCTGCGGGTGCTCATTCTGGGTCTTTTTATTCTCAGCCACAAATCTGGCATCACAAATCAAAGTGCGTCATTTAGTTTTGAGGCTGTTCCCAAATTCAGGATAGTGTTTCATAGTTGGAGACCGCTCCTTGTAATTAAGGAAATGATCTGCGGAAAGCCCACGGGGTTGGGGCGAGGGGCAGCATATGTAATATAAGGTTCTTTCGTATAGGGATCGGCTGGGAAAACCCCCTAAAAGATCACACGCGTGGATATTGCAGAGCCTGCAGGCTATCCGCGCATAGAGCCATGAACCCATCCTTATACAGTCTTAGTATATGCCAAGATTACACATCAATAGCCTGCCTGTCGGCTCTCTCTTCGTCCAGGGGGAGATCACCTTCGTCAATGGTAACACTTCTGTAGAATCTCAGATGTTTTTCACCATTATAGAGGAGGGTGAAATATTAAAAAAAAAAAAAAAAAAAAAAAAAAAAAAAAAAAAAAAAAAAAAAAAAAAAAAAAAAAAAAAAAAAAAAAAAAAAAAAAAAAAAAAAAAAAAAAAGAGATAATAAATAAAATAAACCAGTTGGTTAATGGTGTGGTCTTGAAGGCCTTGCATATGGGGCACCTGGAGCGCCATGTTCATTGGTCCGCTACAACGCGTTCGGCTCAATAGGGAACTAGACGGATAATCCATAGTCCCGACTCACCGACTTGCGCTAGCCAATTATGCTGAAGAAGATCGGTTCTCCCGATGGCCGACGACGCACGGTAAGATATGCATGCGCATCGTCCCCCTTAACTTCCCCTTACTGAGTTACTGTCTGGATGCGAATTCCTGAAGTAACCATATAGGGGCCCTGGACTAACTAGCTCGGTCAGAAGTTAGTCAGGGGGTAGCAGTATGCCAGACTCTACTCTGGTTCCTATAGCTATGACCAGCACAGTTTTGGGACTTGTCTAGTGCCGTGTGACCCATGTGGACGTACGCATTCGTGCCGCTCATGGATTCCTAGAACTGTAGGTCCAAGTAAGCAACTAGGTTTCATCGGCTTCAACTCGTCAAGGTTTCATCCTTAGTTGCCACTGCATGGTTAGCATATATGTACCCTGTCTATGTAAGATATCACGTACCAAAAGCTGAATTACTCGGCTAACACTTCGCTCTCATACTTTAGTAAAGTGCTTGATATCGATCCTGAACTTGCTGCACCGTCATGCAGTCGGCGATCTGCAGCGGCTGCAGCCTATCATAGGCGCATGTTTCCATGGCCAACTAAGATCTGTTCACATCCCTATGACTACATATCTATTCAGCAATACTTGTACCGTCAATTATGCATACCTCCGACATGTAGCAAAGTAGAGAATGATATCAGAATAAGCTTACCTCTATTTATCCTGTTCGAAATTGGGGATGCTCGATTAATCGATGCAGGCCAGGATCTAAAGGAAAACTGCTAATAGATCGAGGCCCGCTAAGCCCCGATAGCGCATCCAGTCAATTCTAACCATTACTTTTACAAGCTCATTATCCTTCTATAAGTCTATACTTTTTAAAGAAGATCGTCATGCATGTGCGCTTAGCCTAAGGAGTGGAGTCAGGAGTCAGGCAATCTCTGCGGAAGTTATCCGAGTGAAACTAGTTATCGGTGATCTGCACGCATATTCCTAACAATATTTGCGTTAAGCCATTATGACGCTGAACAGCTTAGTCAGTCCGGCCAGTAAAGAGATAGCCATTGTGTGTTAGTTAGGCTGGTATACCGGCAACCCAACTCCGATGATTGTGAGACTCCACAGGGTGTGAAAAACCTCACACGTGCGTCATGACCAATATGATCATTGACAATATTAATTGGACGCTGTGCGACTTTTTACAAGACCATATTCATTATAAGACCTTATATATATACACGCATGCATCCCAGATATTTGGGTAGCTAGAATTCACTGATATATTGATCTTGATGCATTGGATAATAGATGGCTATGAAGTGCATAGTTTCAGCTACCAGTTTGGGGCTGAATAACGACGTTCTGACTAAGTAGGTTTAGACATTTCTTGGCGCAGTCGACTTCCTCAGTTTTCTTCCGTTGTCGACGTCGTTTGTTGGCACACCTAATAGGCTATTAGTACTTAGTTCATTTAATCCAACGTCATTCTTACCAATTTTTAAACTGGTTATCGGACAATCCTGTAGCTTTCTTCCACTCATTTCTTCTGTTAAAAACACGTCCAGATGAGTACCTAAATGGAATATGTTAAACCCTATTTCGAAGAAAACGACAACGCCAACAGAACTTACCATCGATTCAATGTGGTTTTTTGGTAAGCGTCGAGCCGCGAGATTCTGTTCTTTTCTTTTTTCTTCAGCAGGAAACTTCGAATATCGCAAGACTGGCCAAGCTTCACTCTCTCAATTGCTCTCTGCACAATATCTTCGCACATTTCACGGACACTGCTACTATCCTCTCCAGGGAAATATGAGTACATAGTATACCTCATAACCAGATTGAATTCCGTCTTTTCATCTTCTTCGTACAATTCCTTGACTTTTTCGGCAATATCCAAAATTTCAGAAATTTCTTTCTTCAGCGATTTGAGCTCTTGGTTATTCTGGTCCAGATCAAACACTAGAATGTGGTAAACCTAAATGTAAGCTCGTCTGTCCACTAAACTTGGGTCCTACTGGTCCTTACTCTTTGTAATTCTTTCAAGTACTCTGAAATCTGCGTTTCTTGAGGCGAAACTCCGGATAGGAGTAGCTTCTGAACTTCCCTGGCAGTGGCAACTAAACAGGATATACTAATCCGTTAATAAGAATACAGTCCTTTT